>WYDI02032940.1:4982-46610 GCA_009867235.2 Psittacus erithacus
ACCAAAATCAAAAACACAGCACTGCACCAGCTACTAAGAAGGAGAAAAATGACTGCTACTGCTGAACCCAGGACACATGTTTCCTGAGCCTTCAACAGAATTTGGATTGTCCTGACTTGGTGAAGAGTAAGAAACATCTTCACCTTTAAACTTTTGTATGGAGAACTCGATACAGCTACTAAATGTGTCAGAGCACTACATTCACCTGTGGTGCTTGAGCCTGGTTGCATAGATCTGGTCTCTTCTTAGCTCAGGAGTGATCTGCTTATGAAATGGTGTTCCAAATTTCTGAACGTGACTTTCTTGAAATGAATGCCAACTCTGCAGTACAGTTGAATAGGAACAAACAAATTCACACCCAGTGACTCATTTTGACACACAGAGGTGCCATTGCCCTTTTGTTGGCACCTGCACTTACAAACAGTATCAAGGAATTCAAAGGTTCACGTATATCTCCCCAGTAAGATTAGTTACAAGCACTTATAGTATTTTTTATTGCTAAACATGATATTATATGGCACGGAATATCTGCCTGGTCAATCGGTATCAGCTGACCTGACTTTGCCCCTGCCTAATTTCTTAGCCATCCCCCTCCTACTCACTGGGGTTAGAGTGCAAAAACAGAGAAAACGTTGGCACCGTTCAAGCATTGTTCAGCAACAGCCACAGTGGTTTAGCTGCAAATACAAAACACAGACCCATATAAGCTGCTATGAAGAAAGTTAACTCCACCCCAGCCAGACCCAGCACAATAGATAAAAATAACATTACTTAATATAATGATGTAATGTACTGAGTAAATAAATAACCATGAAGTTGATATGATAATCATTACATCTAATACAGTGATATGAAGAATACACATTGGTGACAGTTGGTGACACCCTGGCTACTAAATGACAAGAAAAAAAGAGGAAAACCCAAAAAAGATGAAAGTTATTACTTTAATAGTTAACACTACTCAGGTAGTAGGGAATTTTAACCTCCTATGGAGGGAATTTTCAGCTAACAGCTCAGTTCTGAAAAGTTTCAAGAAAATATGAACTCCTGCATTAACAAATCTCACAGTCAGACTAAAACTGTCATGCCAGATCTTTCTTTTATCATCTTAAGCACTAATTTAGAACTGCCTAAATCTATATAGGGAAACTCATAAATTTATAGGCTGTAAATTATGAGGTACTTTGCAGTTAGGCTATTTATTCTGACCTTTTTACTTATGGAGAACTCCAGTTCACCTCTTTCTGATATTTCCAGTATTTCCTGATTATCCTGCTTCCAGTTAGCCGAACCTAATGGTGTATGACACAAGATTGTTGCTGTCTACTTAATGTTGTGGCCCTTATATGTGCCAAGACACTCAGTCTACTTCCTTATTCTATTTTACAGTATTTTGTGTAAGATAAAAAGAAGTGTGGAACAACAATGATAATATTTGAAGAATATGGTTATCCAGGGTATAAAAATGATTGCATGATAGAAATTTCTACATTCTCCTACATTAAAGTCTAGTAGACCTGCAGTAAAAAGTGGTGGCCAAGACCCATATCATGGTTGATATAAGTCCAGATATTTTGTTATTTTCAGAGTATTAGATCTGATTTGGTCTGGAAAATGAACTAAAGCATTTTCGGAAATTTATGTTCCCATATGTCTTATTCTAAATAAGTTCTAAATAATTTCCATGATGTGCAAAAAAAAAAGTAACATAGAAAAAATAACCAAACATTACCAAATATCAGTAACATCTGAAAAGAAAATGGTTGAAGTGCTTCAGATACTCTTTATTTGCAAACTGTATTAATTTTAATGAGTATGCAACTTCTTAAGTTGCAGGCTCTGTCAGACTTGTCATTTTGTGAAAATTTGTGACTGTGCTGCTTAAAATTATTTCACTTCAATAAGCTCTGAAATTTTTACATGTATTTTTTAAGATGCTATACTGGAAAAGACTTGTTTCTGGACTATGTTCCCTCAGCCACTGTTCCTTTTTGTTCACCTCTAAGCTCTTTTCTTTTTTCTCTTTGTACTCTGCCAAAGTGGGCAGTGAGCAAAATTTAGAAAATTATTTTCACATTTTACGAAGAATAATAGCATATTCTTGTATTCACAGTCTAACTCTGTTTAATTGCTTTACTTAGTACTTGAAGCCTTCTTTTGCTAATTCACATTAAATAATTCTTTTTTTTCAAAGAAACACCTAAGAGTAAGTACTCTTAATAAAGACAGTAAAGAGTTGCATGATTTTAAAATTTGAAAATGTCCAAGACTACACAAGTTATATATTTTGAAAGAAAGAAAGGCAGGCAAGCAAGGAAAGGAAAGGCAAGGCAAGGCAAGGAGATAAATAGAAAGAAAGAAAGAAAAAGGCATATAGGTCCCTCTATCAAATTTCTTCTCCAGGAGATCTCCCATTTCTGTAGTCTTAGCTCTGTATTTCCTGAATGAAACAGGAGACTGTTTTCCCTTAAAATAGTTATTTAAACAATTTAGTTTTGAATTAGACATTAGGGCTTCAATTAACATAATGCAATTAACACAATACAATATCCAGGAGAAAATAATTATTAATCACACTTGCTCTGATTCTAAAAATTTCTTTAACAAGCAGAATACTCATTCATCTTCAAAAAAGTTTCTGTAAGTTCATGCACTTTCCTTTTGTAAGAGGAAAAGTTTTGAAACCTGTGAATCTTGTGGATGAAGGAAGAATCTACATCCTGTTCTCTACAAGAATCCAGAAATATGGTCTAAATAAAACTTTCCATGGCTGCATGTAGAGATGCATTTTTAATAATTCTTAAACAAATTTTACTAGTATAGGTTACAACATGTATACAGTTTCAGCTGGATAAAGAAAAAATGCCACAGTAGTTTGAAGACATGAATATTATGACGGTGCACAAAGTCTACCTAATCCTCTTTCTGGTACATCCATATGAGAACACAAAAAAAGGTCTCTATCTTATTTGCTTTATGGAATAAGGTATATAATAGAATATAAGATATTCCAACTCTTAATATTAATGGAAACGTATTCTCCAATTTTGGAGACAAGAAAGCTGAAACACTTCAAAGGCATTTCACATGTTAATAAAACTTCACATATTCACTCTTAATATCCAACAAAAAGACTTTGTATTTTGTTTTCTCGGAGAGTAAAACCAGATTGTGCTGAACAGATCTTCAGCAAAGTTCAGCTGAGCGAAAGTTCAGCAAAGAAAGGCAGTTCTGTTAGGTCTTGTTCACAGTTACAGGTTGCAGCTGGTTTATAACTAGTTGCAATTAACTCCACTTTCCATCCTAATATAGACTGTTGTGAGTCTTACAGGATATGATATGATAACACACAAGACAGTTTCAGCCTCTAAAGACAAGTGAACTCAAAGAGAATTTAACATAATCTCAATAGTATTCAGGAAAATGGAATGCAGAACACAATAAAAAATATAATATTAACCCTAGTTTTGTAAATACATCATTGTAATAGAGCACAGCCAAATATTTCCTCTTTTCTTGTCTGGATGTGTCAGAGTAGGAATCTGAGGAAAAATCTTATCTATTTCTAACACTTCATGTTCACTTTTATTAACGTAAAATCTACACACCACAACCTAGTGCAATCACCAAGCTCGAAATCTATTTTTTGGGAAGTCGTAGGCTAAAATGTTGATTTCATCATCAAGTCAATATTAAAATCAACCAGTCAAACACCTTCAACCTTACAACAAGATGCTCAGACAAAAACCAGAGGGGGTTGGTTAAAAATTTTTCATACAGGCCAGTATGTGCTACTAAGAGAATGGGACAGGTGAGGATAATTTTAGGTAGTGAAGTATTTGCAGCTAGAAACATTCTCACATTAGCACAGCTGGTGAAGACCAAAAAGCACTTTCATTGCTTTCTATTATTGTGGTGGTCGCAGCAGTGGAATTCTGAGTGCAGTGGAGGTACAGACTAAAAGTTAATGGCATTATTATAGCTGCAGTTCTTATAGTAAGGAACTTCTCTTTGTTGTGCTATTTAGAAAAGCTTTTGGAAATAACCTTTATTTGGGATGGGGTGTGAGGGAATAGAAGACTGGGGAAAAAACTGCTATAAGCTACTCTGCCTGGGACAGAGTGGGGAATAGCAAGTCATGTAGAAGCTGCTTCTGGGTGGGCTGAGCCACAAGAGAGGGTGCCACATTGCTACATTCTTAAATAAGTACTTCCCAGTTAGAATTCTTTCCCAAGTCTGTGGCTCTCAGCACTTTCTTTCATCAAGGGGCTGTGGCATTCTTGTTCCACCTGAAAAATAAAGCAGGGCTATTATAAGCTCTGAATTTAGGGTTGTATTCCCATTATTGCACCAAAGGAAGAATCATATCCTGTCTCTTATTAAACCAAAACTAAAAGCTGCAAGAAATTGCTGTACTTTTTGAAAGCTTCTGCTCATGTGACATACTCTTTCACTAGAGTTCCTTTTTGCATAGAAAGGTAATTTTTTTTTATTCTACTGAACAATTTTCTGGGAGAAAATTCAATCATTTCAGCTTATTTAGTAGAGTAGAAAGAACACACTGGATTTTCTTTTCTTATTTTAGTTTTATTGTTGTGAGATTTTACAAGGTATAAATTACTTGAATTTTTCTTCATTCCCCTTTACATATCAGGCAGAAATTTGATTACATCTCTGTCATTATGAGCAGAGTAAATGCATAATGCTAAGACCACAGTTGTAACATTCTTTTTTTAGGGCTTTTTTACTTTAATGCGTTGACTGTCTTTTTAGATACCTGGATTGTTTACCATCTTCTCTAGGCAATAATTGGCTGTGAGAAGAATATCTATTTATTAAAGTGAGTTTAAATGAATCTAGACTTAAGTATTTTTTATCTTCTGTACCCCCAGGTCCTCTTGATAAAACCTTTACCTTGAAGTATTGATTACTTAAACTTAGAGGATGTAAAATTTGAAGCTAACTTTAGGTGACTAACTACAACTAGGAAAAACTTACTCAACAAACACAGAATGAAAAAACACCAGAACTTTCTGACTGAGTGCATACTTAACCGAGAGAGCAGACAAAGCTACACCTCCCTTATTTTTCCTGAAAAACACCTGTGCCATCTACTGTGTGATAGGCCTCACTTTTGTCAATGAGTAAGTAAGTTCTTAACAGCTGTAATATTGGGTGATAAAACACTTCACTAAGGTTGTGTGGAAATTTTCTCACATGCCTATATACAGAATACATACGAAGAAATAAATCATTAAAATGATATATATTTAAAATAATGACAAAAAGTATATATTAAAAGTATTAATTAAAAGTCCATTTAAATATATTTTTACTTAGTCAAATCCAGTATCTACTCGAACATTACCCACTATTAATTAGGACTCTAGAGACATGCCTTTCTTGAACATTTATATGTCATTTCAAATGAATTAAGAGCAGTTATCTGCCTACACAGATACACAGTATAATTTTTCAGCTGACTTCAGCCTTTAATCACATTTGCTGTGAGCAGAAAACTGCGTGGCCATGACAATGGCACTATGTATCTACATAGATCAGGTTGCTGAAGCAGAGCTGAAGATCTTGATTTAGAAGAGCACATAAGCTCACACCAATCTGCAAATATGTCTTTAAGCCTCACTGACATTGAAACAAAAAAGTTGAATAGAAGTTATTTTGTGACCTTGGACATCACAACAGACACAGCATATTGCCAGATAGCACCTCACTCATAAGATCTCTAGACATTACCATAATAAAAGCAAACAACTCTGATTTCAGACAATGGGTAGCAATTGCTTAGCTACATCTAACATCCTTCTTTTCAGGATGTAATTTGATCCACAAAAAAACAAATGCAGGAAAATGAAAGGAAGCCATCTGCACCTTCAAGATACTGACTGATCTTGATCCTGAATGTTTGTTCTTCTGGATATTTTTTTTCCAGGTATGTACACTCTTGAATACAAATGATAATAACTCTAGTGAGAACGAAAAAATAAATCTCTGAATAAAACAGAACTACAAAATTTGTCAGTAAAATCAGCTAAAACAGGGAAAAGAAAAAAACAAGGGAAAGTGGTTAAGGTCTTCACAGTAGAAACTGCACAGTTCATAGCTCACACTGGAAGAAATATTATTACTTATAGGAGGAAGGGAAATGTTAGATAAAGGTGACTGAATAGCTTGACATTAAAAAACGGCCGATGTTGTGTGAGTAAAATCTACCCACTTACTTAGGACTGATTTTGATGCCATTAACCAAAGGAAAGAAGACAATCAGATGTAATGAAAAGGTCATATAGGCTACATGTTACACATTTTCTCTTTCAAAATGTTTCAAGTAAAGAAAACAAGCAATGCACAGGAATAAAGCCTATTACCAAATTTTAACAAGAAAAGCACTTGCAAACTTAGCTTTGAGTTAGCCAATGAGGAGAAGAGCACTGAGGCATTTTACTGTACAACTCTGGAGAAAATTTAATTGGAAAAAAAAAAAAAAGGAGATAGACATGCCATGTCTCTTTGAAAATGAGCTATTATAGTTAGGTACAATATGCTGGAAAGCTGATTTTATGAGTCAGAAACAGCACACAGAGATGAACGAGGCTTGCAATTTGTTAAAATTGTAGTGATACTTTTTTTATGTAAGGAAATAGGCATTTGTCTTTAGCTTTTTGAAAGCTTCTAAATGATAATGTATATCTTTATTACGGATTTTTAATGTAAGAAAAGGGTATAATCTGTAGCTCAAACTTTTGCTAGAAAACACAAAACTTACAGTCTTTCTACTGTTCTTCCTAAATTCCTTAGTCCACATGGGGCTTACCTGAAAGGGCTCAGGGAGCTATCCGTGATATGCTAGAGGTTATTGGTTTGGTCTCTGAATGCCTCCTTGGAAAGGCAGCTAGAGTGCCCCCCTGAAAAACTTGAACATTATAGGTCATCCTCTTACGTATGTTCTCAGTAAAGACAGGATGAGTAGGAGGTCCTACAGGATAGCACAAACAAGTGTTCCCCCATACCTTTTTTTTTTTTTTAAGAAGATATTTCTTCAACCTTTGAAAACCAGGAGGAAAACGTAATTTTCCCATAGGCAGATAACATATTCTTATGAAAATTTAATATTTGGATTAAAATAAGAGCCTGTCTAAAGCACAGCCAACTACATCTACCATATGTTAGTGGCTTTATAGGCCAAAAACAAATTTAAAAAATAAAAATCAACCCGTAGGCAAAACTCCTCTTTATTACTTTTACAACTCACTTTACTGACCTGGAGCCAAAATGATGGTGCACTTCTTAGCTCTAATCTTCATGAAAAATGTGGATAGGGATGCTGACTGACAGCGGGAATGAACAGAAATGCATTAAGTTATGTAGGATGCAAATGAGGGAGGAAGACTACTAGCAGTCAGTTGTACTCCACTCATCTTTTGATAGGCTAGAATCCCCTTGGAACTCAAACAGAAAACTACTGCTATAGTAATCAACAGCATAACCTGCTTTCAAACTTCACACAGGACCTGACATATGTCATATTCATACTTAAAAAAAAGATTGAACTCTTATAAAAATTGAACCCTATTCTCGGACTGTGTTCCTCTAAAAACACCAGATGAGAATTCAGGACCAGAAACTTTATGCAGAATAGAAAAGAAAAGTTGAGGATACTATCATAGTGCAATTTTACGGGGAGCTTCTTGTTCAAGATGTATTCTTATTCAGTAAATTCGGAGTAAAAAAGGCACAGCATGATCATTCCCAGAAGTTCTGCACATTAGTGCAACTCTAGGTGAGTATTTAACATTTCTAGAAAGTTAAAATGTTCCTATTTTTCAATTTCAGAGTTTCCTAGGTTAAAAATAACCCCCCCTTGTTCAATTTGCCCCCCCTTGGAAAACATATTAGGTATCAGGAGGCAGCCACTTTGTTTACTAACTTATTGTTTTCACATTATTCCTGCTTTAACTCACAAAAAATAAGTTTTCTTGTAGGCTTATAGCTTACCTTCTACAGGATTTTTGAGTCTTGCTGGTGAGGTTTTATACTACTGTGTGAATCACTAGGATTTCTGCATTGTGCTGCAGTAGTTACAATGACAATCTCTTCTGTTTAACTTTCATAGCGATGCTTCATTGCACAGTGAAGTTGATATTACAAATTTTAAACAGACACTTGACTCTAGCAAGTATGCTCTGCTCACTGTACATCATTTCAGTAGTTACTATTTTGGAACCTGCCTAAGAGCAGCCTATTTTCCGACAACTTCAGATGTAGCTCTCTAAAAGCCGTCCTTTAAAAAAAGAGCTTCATCTACTCAGACTTTAGGCTAATGGTATGTCAACGGGATTTTTCCAAGAACTTCTGAAAACTTCTAAACCTTTTCTTCATTATCAAGTATATATATTAAAATTTAAGAGATCTTCCCCAGAAAAATACACACCAGAAAGCATCAAATGCTTTTTGCAAATTTTCTGTATGCAAATTTTACTTGCTAAATTTCTATTATTTCTTATTCATTCCCTAATTACTTCAGTCTAGTTAAAAATTACACTTACTTCACTGATATTATGCTCCTGTCTTTAATACCAACTAAAAATCAGAAATTTAATCAAATGTCATATATTTCCAATTAATGCATTTATTTTTATAGTACTTTATGCTGTGATGATTATAATTTAAGTAGACATGAAAATTTTAAAAATCTTTAATAAATAGAAAAATATGAACATAAAATTAAATATTAATTAACATTATCTCTTATTTCATGTTGTAAATCTAATATTCCCCAAGAAATTACGAATTTGTTTAATCTAGTTTTTCTTGTCTCTTCTATAGAGACGCAGAACACAGCACATAATCTGCTCATATGGCCTACCAACATCAAAGTGTACCTAGGCAGGTGACCCAGGAGATTCTGGTGCCGATGAACAGATAGATAGCTTAAGTAGATAAAGGAGATGATAGATAAATACAGGATCTATATTCAGGGTCAATTCAGTGGGTTATACAGGGAAACAGAGCTGGGGTAGCCCTGTAAGCACCCTGAATCATTCATTGCCCCCTTGAACCTGGACATCACGGAATGCAAAGCAACTGAATTAATTACAGAGGGTGTCCTCCAACTATAGTAAAAGACAACTTTAGCTTTCAATTGTTAAAGTGCTTTTGGACAGAGTCAGTCTTTCGTGCTTTGTAGAGTCAATATGATATTAGAGCTAAATGAAAAGTCGAGGAAAAAACATCATTGACTATTCTGTGTCTGTGTTGATCTCATTTGGACTTGGCTTTTTGCCTGGTCATTTCTTGGTGCCCAGTGGGAAATGTCAAGGAGGCTAATGCATGAGCTTTCACTATCTGCAAACTAAGAAGGAAAAAAAAAAGAGACCAATTTCATGGCACAAAGTCCAAAGTGATAGTGAAGGCTAAAGGTTCCAAATGCCATTACCTGCTGTTAGAAAGGGATCTTTAAAAGCAGATAAAAGCTGATCATGTCCCTGAAGTAAAATAAACCAGGGGATGACAGGAAAAGATATTTATAGGGAATGAAAGGAAAGTGCTTTGCTTTGGAATCAGGCCATAAGGAAGAGTGCAGCTAAGGATGATTCATTTCACAAGCTTTCCCAGGCTGTATTAGCCCTCTAGCAATTTTAACAAATAAAATGTTCTTTCCTGGACCTCTGGGTTCAGCTTCATTAGAGGTTTGTTTGGTTTTGGGGGGTTTTGTTTTGCTTTCTTTTGTTTTGTTTTTTTCATACTGGCATTTAGATAGCAATCACTCAAAATGGATAAATACAGGTAATTAGGCTACCCATTCTAGTATCAGGAAGGATCAGCTAAGCTTAGGGGTGTAGCTTCTTTAGAAATAGCCCACTGTTTTTTGTAGGAATTTCAGTAACTTTTATAAATCCAGTTGGTTATAGCTGGAAATCATTAATAGGTCTGATCCGAGGCCCACTGGGTTGGGGAGAAACTTGTACTGACATCAACATTGCTGCCATCACTGATGTCAGCTAGTTATGAAGTTAGATAGAGGAGATCACACAAGGGTGATTATATAAAAAAAAAATAAAAAAATCATATTTGCGTTTGAATGTTGCAGTACCACATATTTAGAGGTTAATTAAAATCTAAATTCACTGTGAACACTTCAGATTTCTGCAGTATTTTAAATCTATCCAAATACAACGTCTCTAAAAACATATCTAATTAAAAAAACTTGTTTCAAAATAATGTGTTTATACACTGGAATGCCTATTGTTCAGTGACTGTATTTATCAAAGTGTCAGCTTAATTCTGAAATTTTTCCAATATTTAAAAAGCAGCTGGCCACATTAAAAATCTCTACATTATTTTGTCTAATCAGTCTACTTAAAAAAAGTGAAGTTTAGCTCCATGTTTTAAAAAGTGTTTCTTAAAAAGTGTTTAAGTAGGATGAGCCAGTGATCAACTTGAGAATAGTTTTGAAATATCTTGCATGTTCATGAATAATAAACAAATTCAGTTTTGAGGGAAACTTAATGCCACAACAGTTCGAATGTCCTCAAGAGGAAATTAAACTTGATTCGTAATTTTAGCTTTGATTCAGTAAAGCATGGAAACATATACTTAAAGCTAAGCATGTTTTATCATACTTTGCTTAATCCTGCCTGTAACATACAGCCCACATGAATTACAAAATTTAAACAAAGAACATGCAATGAAGAGGAATGCTGAAGCATAAGATTTCAAGTATGAGTTTACACCTTTGGAGAAGATGGGTAGGGGGAAGTGGAAATCTGTCAAGAAAACTAAGGTACTAGTAGACAGTGACATGATGATCGTGTCCTTAAAGACCCATCTGAAAATGAAGATCATATGCAATGTGTTTGAGGGTTTTTTCTTAATGTAAAGATGGCATCTGGAAGGACAAGAAACACGCGTTTATGTCATAGTCAGGGATGTCATTCACTTTACTACCGGCATAGACCTGGTAAAGTCAACTCAAACTCTAAGTGAAAAACAAAGGGAGTAAAAAATTTCTCACACCGAGGAATTCCTATTGAGCCAGGGAGACTATACAAAGGTGAAAATAATGTTAGTGCTTGAAAAACACATGTATAAGGGAAGATGTGCAAGTGAAAAGAACAAAGGAGTAAATATCACTTTTTTATTAGAAATTCCAGCCATGTTCACGTGGCTAAAGAAGTGAATATTAACAAGACAGGGAAAAGGCCTCAGCCTGAATTATGGAGGAATAAAACAGGTTATAGAGTAGTTCAGATAAATTAGATGTTTTCACCTAGCTGGATCTGAGGAATTTTTTGTTAAGGTACTTAAAGAACCCAAAGCACCTCTCTAAAGGACCCTTAAAACACAAATGCTAAATAACCACAGAAGGACTGCCAGGTAATATATTTACAAATAAGGAAGAAAGAACTGGCTAAACCCCACAAATCTATCAGTGCAGACTGAACTCCCAGGACAAACATCAAAAAAGCAATGGAAGAAATACTCCAAATACTTGTAAGCATCCTAAATGAAGATGTTAGGAAAACAGAGAAGTTAGAACATGGACCTTTCAAGAACAATTCGTTCAGAACAAACTCATAGTTTTCTTTTTTTTTCTTTTCCCTAGGATGGCAGAGGGTATAGATTGGGTCAGTCAGATGTTTGGGCTTCAACAGCTTTCTGGTTCTGTTTTACATGAAAATTTTTCAAAATAAAGTTTTCCAATGTGGATGCAAAGCTTTTGAAAATTCATTCTCAGAAGGCTGCTATCAGTGGTCTGGTAACTGGAAGAATGCTTGTGAAAGGGTTCCATGAGGGTTACATTTAAGAAGAAACAACTCCTTAATAGTTCTATGTAAATATGGTTGTATATATATAAACTTAAAATACAGACATTTTATTCTCCTGCTTCCTTCTGTTTACCTTCAAATAAAAATATTTTTGCTATTTATCTGAGCTAGTGTCTACAGGTTTTGTCCAATGGCTAACAGATTAAGATCTAAAAAAGCTGAATATTTTATTCTAAACAGGTTAATAGTAAGTTCTCCTTGAATCCTTCATCTTGGGGCTTAAAACTTCTAAGACAGTAAATTATAAACTCATAAGAGAGTGAATGAGACATGAAACAAATGAATTTATCTTTACTGACACAGTAGTGTTCGTAGGTTACAATGACAAATCTAGTCCATTTTCATTTTGCATTGATTTCTAATCTTGCATTGGAATATTTTACAGATTACTCTTATAACAAAAACCAAACCAACCAACAACCAAAAAACAAAAAAAAGCCAACAACAACAAAACAAAACAAACAAAAAACCCCCAAGGTCCCAAATAAGGCTCTTCATTATTTATATTAAAATGCTAACTTGAAAGTTTCAATCCCACGCACGTATGTGTTGCTGGAAGCACAGCAAAGCACTGCTCTGAAAATATACCTCTTCCAAGCGCTGAAGGAAAAATTAAGCCTTACCTCTGTGAACGATTAATCTGCCCACCGGAGGGCAGTGCTGCTCTTCACCAATCTCATTTTTTCTCTCCATTATTTGGAATTAAAAAAGGGCGAGAGTAGCAAACCTGGGTTTCAGGGCGGAGCTCTGAAAAGTGCACTTTACTGCTTGCTGTTCCTAGTGCTGCACAAACAGTTTAGAATAGGGAAAGCACAGAAGCGGTCCCAGAGTAAGTTACATTCTGGACATAACTAATTAACCAGTAAGTAGGCAGTCATACATTACACATGTATGTTTTCTGGGAATGCTTCAACAATTTACAGTTTTGTCCTGGTATTGACTACATGGAGTCTATGCAACTTTGACTGAAATAACAGATCACAGTTTGAGCTACACAAATCCAGAAGAATTTAACAATAAACTATATTTATAAAAGTGACAGCTCCTGAGCAGTTGTTGCAATTTTATTGTTATTGTTACAGTTATGAAATTTTAGAAAGCTGCTACAAATAAATTTTTTGTCTGAGAAAAGTTGCAGTTACCAGAAATCGTTCTGCTATGGTTTAAGCATTACATTTTGCTGTCTGAGTAGTTACCAAAATTGTTTGGTTCTTTCATTCACTTGGAAATTGACAATCACATATGTTATGGGAGGACAATTCTGCATCTTGATAAAGTGATTGCCTTTTCCTAAAAAGATCAGGAAAAGCAACACATGCCATATGGCTGCATGAACATCTTGGGTATGAATCTTTCAGGAATGCAAATGCCTATGTATCTGCAAGATTCACTTCTAATTCAAATCCTTGAAAACAGAGGAACATACCAACAAAAATTAATTGAGATTATTTATGCTGAAATCTTTCAGTTTAGCAAAAATAAAAAAGGATTAAGATTTTTTTTCCTTAGTATTAATTCTCACCTTCAGTATTGCACATTAAGATAAGAGAAGCAATTCTTAGGTTCTGCTCTACCACTCAGTGTGTAAACTTTATTATTTTATCAACTTCAAATGTGTGAATTGGGGTACAACTCAGGCTTTTTCTGAAAAAAAAGGTTTCAAAAGCCCAGGAATATACCAAAAGGCTTTCTGTGATAGTGACACCTTGTTGCCCAGAGAAGTTGTGGATACCCCACCCCTGAAAGTACTCAAGGCCAGGTTGGATAAGGTTTGAGCAGCCTGGTCTACTGGAAAGTGTCCCTGCCCATGGCAGCAGGATTGGAACCCGATGAGCTTTAAAGTCCTTTCCAACCCAAACCATTCTATGATTCTCTGATCTCCAGTGTGGTGGTGATTTTATGCACAATTTAGCGTAGTCTTCTCTGCAGGATTTTTAACAAAATCCAACCAAGTTCATCAACAGTGGTAGATGGGAAACAATGTTGAATATGACAGAGAAGATTTCTATGTAGGTCATTATTTCTGGGCAGAACATAATGAGAGATGTCCTAGGGAAAGGGCTATGGTCCTGAAACTTCGATCCAGTTACAAAGGTTTCAAAAAAGGATATTAAGCTGTTTGTGAACTGATAGCTCTAGTTAGTTTGTTTAATTGCAAAATTAACTTGCTGCTTAAAAAAATAATATCTAAGTAGAATTTCTCAAATAAAGACACGTGAATCCAGTTGTACTCTCACTACATCTGTTTGCTTCCTGTTTTTCACTCACTCTTGCTCATACTGTCATTTTTAAATGGCTTTGGGTACTGAAACTGCAACTCTCTGTTAGATAACTGGAAGGGTCCCTCTAGATTTGTTGACTCTGTTTGCATCACCTGAGCTTCTGCAGCTGCAGAGGCAAAACCTGGTCTGATATTAAATTAGGACAAGCTTCACATGGTAATGGCAAGGCTCAAGAGTCAACTTGGTTTATCTCCCAGCACCTTTATATTGGCCCTTTCCAGCCTGCTTCCCTACCCCCATCTCAATTCTAATAAGACCACTGCCTTTTCCAAATTTATTGATTTTTTACGTATTTTTAGCTTCACAAAAAATTCCACTCTTATTTCCCATGTTTTTTTTTCCATTTGCATGTTTTCATAATGTTGGACTACAATCAGAAACCAGGAGGAGAAAGTCAGAAACTTCATAAAGAATTCTTCTATTTCATATTCTTACTGCAAAGGGGTTTTAAGCTGACAGGATCAAGTTAATTAGTACAGAAGAAAACTTAGCTCACTTCTTTTAACCTTTGAACAAGAACCATGGAGAAGTAAATTGCCACAAATTATCTGCAAAATGTCTTTGACAACTCAGATGCCAGTGATACCATCAAGAACAAGGGTTTTGATATGAAGCAAAATAAGAGGAAAAATAGTTGTCAGTTTATAAACAGTATCCCTGTAACTCATGATATCTACTTGTGTCTTTTTCTTACTCTTCTATTGCTTCAGCCTTATTTTAAATTAAGGTCCGATTTTCTTGCAATAAAGGCAAGTGGAATCTGCTGATATAGCTGTAGGTTCCACTAGCACACAAAAACTCCATTCTAAGGTTTCATGTACACTAATTTGCCTGTCTCCATCTCCTACTATGTTGTGCTATGCCTTGATTTTGTCTCAGAATTTGATGTGACTCGAAAGTAAATGTGTTAATCTTTTTTACTTATTACTCTGCATGCATGGTAGTGTACACTGTTAAAAATCTTGTTATGGGTGGAAGGGACTACAGAGCCAAGAATTTATTGTTAGCCTCATAAAGTCTTAGCACTCTAATGAAAATGAAGCAGTAGTTAATCCAGTTACAAAATACTAACACTTGTAGTTCAAACTAGCAAAAAAAAAAAAACCAAAACCCTCACTGACTGCAATACCCTTCCAACAAGGGTACAAGACTTCCTAGTTATCTATGGCTCTAATGTGTTATGCTCACCTTTCCTCTGGCTGCTAGGGTCAACGGTGCCAGTTTTCTTAAAACAGAGAGATGCAGAGTGACATCAGATCCCAAATTCTTCTCAAGGGACTGATAACGGTGGTTTTTCTTTTCACCACCTGCCCACCTCCACTGCTTCTAGGGAAGGAATGAAAACTGCTCTGCAGCCCCCTATGCCCTTATAGGCCATTTGTCCAGCAGGGACTGCCTAGGTCTGTCAGCCCCTTCCCTGGCAGCACTCTCAGAGCTGGAGTTCAGAGAGGCTGGCTGGGCAATACGCACTTGGCCATAGGGTGCCTGGTAAACCCAGCTCAGCTTTGCTCAGGCCAAGGGCAGCCCAGCCTAGCCCTGCACAAGAAGCTCAGTGCAAATAACAGCCATAACAAAAAGATACTACTCATAGTTAACAGCCATAACAAAAAGATACTACTCGTAGTTCTAAGTGGGTTATGTGAGGCTGTCCTAATGCCTGCCTAGTAATGACTGTTGCCATTTTGTGCACGTGCTGTCTCTAAATATAATGTGTACTTTATGACAATACATTCAGGAGTTGTTAAAAAAGAATTTTTCATTTGCTCTAGTAAGAAAATATTCTGTTCCAAATATAAATTATATCTATTTTAATTAGTGGAGTAATCATTAGAACACCAACCCACTCGAATGGTTTCTAGAAACCGGAAGAAAAACTGAAGAAACACCAGAGGCACCTCATTTTACATTGGAAAGTTGATTTTTGCTAAAGTTAAAAGCTAAAAGTAGAATGAAAAAAAAATCATGTCTTTTAAACTCACTGTGATTAGTTACCTTCTGCAAAGGAGCAGGAAGAACTTTTCTTCCACAGCTAGGCTACTCCCATCAGAGGATCCAGAAGATATATATATTAAAAATGATAGCTTATACTGTATTTTTTAAGAAAGTCCTTGGAAGACAAGATTTTGCACATACAGCCAGTAATGAATCTAGAAGAATAAGTTAGCTCAGACTGGAATGTGTTTCTCTTACTTAAGGAACACTATTTAACTTGGGAAAACTTTCTTTCCCTTTCCCCTTCCCTTCTTCCTCCTCCAAAATCATTCCATGAAGGACTCCAAGTCATCCATGTAGGATTCCCTCTCTGATAGAAGATTACTCACTGGGATACCGCTAAGTATGTAAAAAACATTTACTGTGACCAACCTGTGGCCACTGCAGGAAGAATAAAAATCTTTCATCTGTATAAATGTAGCAGGTACAAACCACCTGTGAAAACACTAAAACACTAAAAAACACTAAAATTAATAGAAAGGTTTAAGAAGCACAGACATTTCTTTCTTAGAGAGTCTTCCAAATGTAGTCAAGAGATGACAAAAATGGACTCATCTTAAAATCAGACTGTAAAGAAAAGCTATGCTGGCACTGCCCAAGGTAGCGCACACCTGCAACTCCTGTCACAGAAGTTATAGGCAGTAATCAATCAGCTCTTGTTCCAGCTTTCTGAGGTCAGAGTTTCCTGGGCCAGTTATGATACCTCAGTTACGATTACTGTGTTTGAATACTCGTTCTAAAATGACTTTGTTTTTGAAGAGCTTAAGTGGCTATCTGCCATTCTTTTAGACACTTCCACAGCATCTGAGGTTAATGCATTACATATAGGCCCTTCTACGTGGTCTATAGAACAGTGTCCTTCTGAATTCCCATTTGAATAGAGAAAGCATTATAATAGCTAACAATTTCTTCGGCAGTTTTCATTTAATTTTGTTTCATTTCAAACCATAGATTCAGAAAATGGAATTGTGTAAGACAGAATAGTTTTCCCACTAGACTTTGGGAAGCATGGTGCTTTAACTGAGGAACCACTGCTGTTTATCTATCACTGCAGTAAAAAAAAGAATGTTCTCTTAGGCACTCAGCAAGAATGTGCTGACGATCGAGCTATCCTTTGATAAACTACATTCTCTCATAATCTCCACTCCAAAGACCATCAGCAATATAAAGTTCACATAAGGTGATAAAATTCACAACTACCTACACTTTTCATGCAAAATAACAGATGATATGATACACCTTCTGTGACATTTGCTAACTATCTTTGGCTTTTCAGGTCGTGATATCTATTAATGTGAGCATTTTGACTTTAATTGCAAATTTAGCACAGTCTACCACTTACAGAATTTCAGGCATTTTCCCCCAGCTGCTCCAGCCAAACTTCTAAGCTGAAAGGTATAAATACATCAAGTTAGCCAAAAAGCTTTTGAAGTCGATCCAACAGGAGCCAGACTGCTGAGGCTTTCATGCTTCCTGGAGTGATGAAGGGAAGGTGGAGGAAAAGTGAGCACCCTTGCCATCAGCTAGAGAACCATTTTGCTCCTAGATATGTGAGGTAGAAATCAAAGAACTTGTCAGAAAATTCATGAATACAAGAAATAATGAATTAAGGAATTCATGTCTTAGACTAGTCTGTATAAAGGGAATTGAGACACTGTTTATCTTTTTTGGTTTTATTTTTGCTAATGAATTCATAAAATAATGCTTAAATTACAGTGGAAATTGTCCTGTAAATTCAGGATATTCAAATGGACCATGACAATAATGCTCTGTAAAATAGAACCTCATATTCCTCTGCTGCATAAATGGTATTGTGTTCCAAACAAATAATAATAATACTATGAATTTCATATTACTTTCTTATTAGTTATCATTAGCACCAAGAGCCATGGGGTCAGTAAAGTTGTTAATGATTGCTGCATTCATAGACCAGGTGCAAAGGCAAGATAAGGAACCCTTGGAATAGCTGCATTCAGGCTGGTATTGCACAAATTTGAGCAAAGGTTGGCATATCATGTTATAAAAGTCTGAGTCTGAGCAAATCTTGCTTTCTCCATTATTCGCAATCTGTTTTTAGTCAAGACCAACAGCTCAGAGTGAATTTGATATTTTTAGGCTGGGCCTAAGATATATATTATTTATAAATATCTTAGTGAAGAATTTTTAAAGTGAACAAATTTTAAAATAATGCTGAAGGTCTGGCCATGTCCGTCCCGTCCCGTCCCCCCCCCCCCATAGGTTACTATGTGATTTCAGAAGAAAGTGTGACCTCTCATCATATCAATATTTGATCAGATAATAAATACAGCTTGCTCAGAAACTCAAGTTTGTCAGAATTCTCAGTGATTATGTTCTCTATGTTAAGATGATAGCAAACCATTTTAGTGTTTAGTATTGATGATACAACAAAAGCTATGCTGTTCTCTTAGCCCCTACACATTCTTCACATAGAACATAATATCTGAGTATCTCAGAGCACCTTTGATTTAAGTCTTATACCTATGAACAGTTATATTTCTCTCTTTCTAGCCTTCCCCTATGATCCTGAAAGAGATACATATTTTTGGGAATAATTGTTTTATCAGTGTTAACCATCACCTATATTACTATAGTTATTTTCATCTTTAATTATGGGCCAAGATCCCATTGTAGTAAACACTGCAAATACAGAAAGAGTTCCAAAACTATAAAAAGCTATGGGCTAAGTGTGAGACTGTCAGTAATGACAGACATAGGAAAATGAAGAGAAAATGAAACATTTTGTTCCACTTAATATATATTGATGGCAACACACTAAGATCTTAATACTTATAAACAGAGTTGCTTGCAGAGTTGGGTATCAAAGTATAAGGCTGCAGAGGAATTGCTATTCTAGTGAGTAAACATTATAGAGATTTTTCAAGGAAAGAAAAGACAGCTGAAAAATATCTGAAGCCCAGAAAAATACTTAAAACTGTTGAGACATTTTTTTCTCCATGCCACAGGATTGTTCTCTGTTTTCAGCAGTGAATTTAACAGAGATTAATAGCATAAACAAAAACTCCCATGATACCAGAAGTTACTCTCCATGAGAAATGAAGAAGAAAGAACAACTCTTGAAGTGATGCATTATTATTTCTGGGTCACACTTGCAGGGAGGATATTCAAAATACTGCTCTGCACAATAAGATTATGGGATCAATAGAGATTTTTTTCTGCATTCTTTCCTGAATCAGCTTTGCCTAATAAACAACTCTGAAATTACCATTCCTGCAGTTTCAGCTGGGAATCAAACTGTCTGGATGGTGCATTTTTGGATCAGTCCTAATAGCTATATTTCTACATATATATACAATTGCACTTAAGCAATCCCATCTCGTTCAAACAAAACTTTACTTTCAGCAGGGATTAATTAATCAACAAAGGTTAATTCTGCAAGCTATACTGGGCAGCTAAAATGCTTATTGGTCTTTAGATTCCCTGGTTTAGCTTTCGGAAAAATATTTTAATCAAATTGATCCCACTCACTTCTCAAAATGAAATGATGTCTGGATCAAAACCGCTTCTGCTTTGGACCCTTTTGGAACATATTTGGTGAAATGGAAATAAAATTTGATGCATTTGACCTAACTACACAAAAAGCACATAGTATGGGAAAAATTCAGACTGTAGGGAGATAATCACACTTACTGTGTTAGCAATTGTACTGAGATATTGTACATTCAAGGTTAAAGAAATGAACAATCAGATTCAGAAAGTACTGACTTGAGGTCATTCATCATTTTTTCATACCTACTTCTTCAGAGCAGCTTGTAGCCTTGTGGTAAGGAGAAACAGCAAAGGTAGTAAACCAGACAAATATACACGGAGGCGACGGAAGAAAGCATATTTAGGCTGAGTTGGCAAATATAATAGGCATAGAAAACAGTCATGGGGGACAGAAACTAGGGAAAGGAAAAAAAAAGGAAAACTTCTGATTGAGAACCTGAGCAGCTGTCCATTTCTTGTTTCATTGCAACTAATGGCAGAAGGCTTACAAAAATTTCAGCCCAACAGTTCCAGCACTATGGTACAGACATCATTAATGGTATGAGACCTGTGAAAATAATTTGTGACTCCCCACCAGACCCTGATATTGCCACTGCGGCTACTAACACTGTGGCTAAAATTATGATGAGGCTGCAGTTTAGTGGTTTTTCATGTTGAGAAAAAGGTGTAGTTTTAAGCAATTCCTGTATGTAGACTCACGCTGGGAAAATATTCAAGGAAAAATTAACTCACAGCTATTCTGAAAGATGTGACCGAGGATTTACAGTAGTTGTTGCACAGTTATGTTTTAATAAGCATATTACAATCTACTTGCAGATTTCCTTCTACTTGAGAATTAAATTCTTCTTCCTACATTTAACAAAATTCTGAACCTTTCTTTTCTTCTCAGTGTAGTTTATTAAGTCAGCATAAGACTCCATAATGGAACATAACCAAAGAAATTACTGTTTTCTTATTTAAGCAATTACCTCAGAGAATATCTCCTTAGTTTGGGAAACTGGCTTTTATACTGTCATCTTAGCTAGATGATTCACATATGCAGAAGATCATGGTGTTACTATCCAGTGAACCCTCCTTGGTAAAAGGGATATTTCCTATAGTGATTCCAACAAATACAGAAGCAGTATGTTCTGTATCAATTTCATAGGCCAGTCTTTGAAATAAAATATATCGTTGATGATTTATTTCTGTGGGAGAACAAACTATTATATTTGTACCATTACCTTTCCATAAACTGTTAAAAATTAATTATCAACTGTTTAAAGACCTAAATCATATTTTTGCTGAAGATTAGCTGAAGAAAGGTTTTTCTATATGGTTGCAATGTAATTATTTAAGTAATATAAAAATAGAATTACTAAATTTAATTTTATTTTTTGTTTGTTTGTTTTTTGTTTTAACAATTTTTTCTGACAATAGTATCAAAAAAATCGTAGCACAAAAATATTAATTTCATCCTGTGGATGGCGCTCCTGGACTGTCAGAAAACTAGAGGCTTTTGAGAACTATGCTTTTGATGGAATTTGATAGGAAGATTCAGATTTTTTTGTTCCATACCCAAATGTATTCAGAAGGCAAGACCTGAATAGCCAAGGTACTCTTAAAATGACTGTAAACGCTCTTTATTAAGTGCAGGTTTTATAACCTCAGCACCCAGTCAAATATTTACAGGTAAGTTCAACAAATACAGTATTTCATCTGATAAATGAGAAACTAAATCTGCTAGAGAAGCAGCAGAGAGATATTATTACAATTCCAGAATCGTTTATGTTGTATATGATTAAAGCAAGAATCCTGGAGTGAGCTCCTGTTCCAGAAAACAAAGTGGAGTGCACTGTCCTATTGGAAGGTAATGGTTTTACCATGTCTCCTGCTTTCACTCCCTGGACATCCTGAGGTAATTCTCTCAGTCTCTGGAGTGGAGAAGATGATGATGAAACAAAGCCTTGGGGATAACATGCTCTCATGCATCTTTTATGATGGGTAAGGGAGGGACAAGGAATACAAGAAAGAATACATATGGGTGGCCATATATTTGCCCTTTTGCCAAGCCTAAAATAAAATACTTTCTTCCTTTGGGGTGGCCAGGGTCCCTAGCCTCTCCTTGGGTGCTGAAGAAGGAGCACTTAAGGCCAAGCAAAATGAAAAGGGGCATTTCCACAAACTAAAACAAGCAGTAATTTGAACAGAACTGTTTGATATTAATCAGCAGGCAAGAAGTAATGACTTCATCCCTGTCTATATTGCTCAGGAGGATTCACAGGGTAAGAAGCACAAAAAGAAAGTATATATGGAAGACTCCACATATACTTCATGTGAATGTTTTCTCAAGCCTCCTGTGCTTGTAACTAGAGTTAAAAGAAATCACATTTGAAGACTGGACTTCATGTCTTTCATCACATACACTCACAATTCCTCTTCCTTTTCCCATTTTACTCACACAAGCAACATCATATTAAACAGCTACTGCATATTACTGCTGTTGCCACATCCATTTAGGACAGGCAAAAGTAGGTAGTTCTGTTAATAAGTTTTGCTTTAGAAAGCAGTGTTCAGAGGTTACATCCCCCCAGCTCAAACTAACTGCTGTGACAAATAGGATCATTTGCAGGACAGAAAAGAACCACACACGTGTACCTATTTGCTGCATCTATGTGATAAATTTTAATGTCCTAAATAGAGACAGTCTATAATCTATGTAAGCAACCTGTAAATCATGATAATAAGTAGCCAAATAAAACTGCTAGTCCTTTGGTGAAAAACATCTTAAGATTAAAGAATGCAGAAAAAATAATGAGTGTCATCTCTGCAAGGAATAGTATAAAACAATTTAATAATTAAGACTCCAAGGTCATGCTGGGAGTGATTGATCAAAAGTTACACTTTAGTGAGAGCACTATGAATAAGCATGATAAACTTCCTTGCTGCACAAGTCAGTTTGCTAAAAGAGTTCAAGCTCAAAATGGTATTCATCCTAGATGTTACTCCAGGAAAATCCATGTTTCAGTACAAGTCAAATGTACATAATAGTGTCTGTTTATTTGCTTTAGATAAGTATCAGTTTGTGAGAATTACCAGGTTCCTTGTAGGTATATCTCCTCCAAAAAAGGAGATGCAGTTAAGTTAGAATATCTGTGCCATACTGCATATTCATATTCCAAACACGACTTAACTTTAAAAAATTATTTTCATATCTTCAACAAAACATGTTTCTTATTCTTAGAAACTCAATTAAGCCAAGTGTGCTGAAGAAAATATCTCAACAGGCTAGAACTTCATGAAGAATAAAAAGTAACATTTTCTTCAAGAAGGCATTTTTAGCTTGCAGATAGCCTAGCATATAGGAATTGCATTACTTAAATACCAAACTCCATTTTACCAGATATTGATGACATCATATAAGGCAGTTCTTCCAATACCTCTCACAGAAGTTTTCAACATACTTCCATGCTACCACCTGCTTCAAACAGATCTTTACTAAAGCATTTAAGGTACCTTCACAGGTGTATCAGAAGTATGATTTTTTGCAAGAAACTTTTGCTAAAACTCTATCCACTTCAATATCTCAGCCTACTGTCAGTCATTTCGGACCAGAAGATTCATCATTTGTCCTTTGAATGTATCATATCAAATATCTTCTTGAATGCCAGACTGCTGTTCTAGCATAACATTCTCTAGTAGAAAGGCCAAAACCAAACTGGCTTAAATAATTTGTTCTATGACAGGTCTTCAGAGAATTACAGTGAGTATTTGGCTGTCACCCTGTAGAACCTATCAGGCATCTCTGGCACTAATGGCATCCGCATCACTTTGGCAGTATCTGCTCAACAAATACTTTCTATTCAATTGCATTTCAAGTACATTGCTTGCAAGATATCAGATTCTAGGTGAGATTTGGTTGCCTTAAGATAAGCTATAAACATGGTATAAAGCACTGTACACCTTCTTCTTCATCAGGCAGGGGTCTGTCCATTGCTAAACACCAACATCCTCAGGGGTAATGTCACTATATCTTACTTAGTGTGAAAACAGCACATAGCAGTCCACACAATGTATTTCTTTTTCCTGAAAGGTCTTCCTCCACCCTGAGCTCATGCCATGAGGTGCTTTCTCTGTCAGTACTGAAGGGAGGGCAGTCCAGTGCTTTCATGTTTTCTGAAGACTGCCAGAAGCAGCTGCCTATGTCAGGGTTATTTGCCATAGCCCATAGTTATCATAGCAAACTCACACCAAGGTGGATCCAGTTAATGCCTTTAGGAAGCATATACATTATGATGAGATCTCTCAGGAAAGATAACTGAGGTAGGGAACATCACTATCATTTCTGTGAATAGGTAGTTCCTATTTGCCAGCCTTTCCTTAGAAAAACCTTGCTCTCACTTTGAAGATGACTTAACAGATATGTTTGTTATAGCATGTTTAGTCCAGTGCCAGTACAAAGAAAATAGATCCACAGAAACTGGAAATTATCTCTTAAAGAGAAAGAAAGGGGGAAAAAAAAAAAAAGAGTACATCCATCTCACAGTGCAGGAGTTATGGCACAGAGGACATGAAAACTGCCAGGTGTATGTCACCAGCAGCAAGTTCTGAGTTTCAGCATAGAAAGGGAATTCACTTCTGTGTAAATATATTAATCTGTTACAGGTTTGAGGCTGTTTGAGATGGAGTACTAAATATGTCTGTGATACAACACAACAGTAATGGGAGTTACTGAGACTTTTTAATGGAATTATACAAAAAGCAAGTGCTTACTTTTTTTCCAGGAAGGCAAGTACAACCTTCCCAGAACAATTCAGGCAGCACAAATTTAGAGAAGAAAGCTAATGACTTTCAAAAATGAATGTGTTTCCTCAGCAGTGTTATGACTTCTATTCAGACCAAGCTGTGCTGACTGTCAGTGGGATGACAAACAAGTGGGTATTTTATGATACCCATATGGCTAGGGCATTTTTACTGATGCTATCTGAGACCACTAAGTTGTTAAAAGGGAATGATGGTGCTTTGCTGTTGAACTCCACTTCTCTTAAAATGACCAGTATTATTGCCCACAGTATGCTGTGTTATGATCAGTCAGATGCAGAAGCAAATTCCCATGCCTAATCTTCCTAAAATCAAGATTTTTCACCCTTTCCTGCTCATTTTTCTATATTTTGACCATCACTTCTACTTCTGTTCTTAGTGTAGGCCTTATTGCTACTGGCTAATTGAGATCAGTGAAGAATTCATAAGTGTCCTAAATCCGGTGGTTTTGTAATTTATTCTGACACTGCTTTTCTAACTACTGCATGATGAAAACTTACTTTTATGCCAGATTCCTTCTGAATTTTGAATGGAATAAATCATCCAAAAAAAGGCAGATAAAGAAATTCTTCACTCAGATGGCTCAAAATTAATTTTGGGATTAAAGAATGGGGTTCATTCTCTTGTACATACTATTGTAATCCTACAGTTGCAGAGTGGAAATTCTGCATTCTTAATTAAACCTCATGGTCAGATCCTAAAAGAAAAATAATAAGAAAGAAAATAATAAGAGACTTTCAGAGAGTATAGGGGCTGAGAAGAGTGCTTTGTGGATATGTGATAGAAACAAAAGAAGAGACATGAAAGTGATGAACAAAGTGTAACCTTTTTAAACATATTTTACTTTTTTCTGTTTAGTAGTTATTGAAAAGGAGGCCCATAGCTAACCAGAGAAAATTCTGGAGCTATAAAATAGGAGAATACAGCCAACTCACAACTCTATTTCTGACATAAATGCCCACCTGAAGCAGCAACCCTGTAGTGCTGTGGGTGCAGAGTTATGAGCTATGAAAAAAGTGGGATATTTTACTTAAGTTTCCAGTAAAGCAGTCAAAGTTGGATAAATGATGTTGTGTATGCTGTGTCAGCCCACAGTGATGTTTGCATTCTAAAAGCTGAACCAAGAGAACTTATTGGTAAAACTTCAGTAGTCAGAGCAGGTCACTGAGCAAACAGTGACTAGGGAGGGGGTATCAAGGAACAATTGGCAGAGTATAGAATGGGTAACCAAACATAACAGAAGTGAGAGAAGTAAGGAATAGGTGACAGAAGAGAAAGAGCTCACAGCATAGGATCAGCTACATCTTATATAAGGGCTTGCTACCAGGCAAAACCTTGAGAACAGCAAACTATGAATGAGATCAGTACTCCATAATCGAAAGAAAGCAACCAGCTGATTTAGCAGTTACCTCATAATCTCATTAGAGAAGTATACTGTGAAATAGTTACAGCTACTGTGTATAAGACAGTAATTTTATGGATCTCCATTCAGATGGTTTTCCTTTTCTGTAGTTAATAAAAAAGAGAAAGTTAAGTCAACTGATTGACATTAGTAAGCAGAGAAAATCAGCTTAGTGAAACCAAAAGTGTAATTCATTTTTCCTGAATTTTCAAGATGAGGCCTGAGCTGTCATCTTACTAACCCTCTCTTAAAACAACATCCTTGTCCTGATTCCTGCATATCAGCCCTAACAGGCTGAGCTTGCTTATATTGGTCAAATGAGAGTGTGATTGGGATGAGCGCTAGAAATGTGGTTTTAGGGAGAGTTTAAACTGTGGCAAATATTCTCTAGCAATGTAGGAATAGACACAGTTAAGATCTAAAAGAAAACAGAACAGTTGCATCTTTTTTAGCTATAGAAAGTACATAAACTTTAGGAATAGAAATATACATATTATGGGCCTGGTTAAACTGCACAAATTAAACTATCTTGTTCAAGCACGGTAAGACCCTGTTCTCCCAAAAACCAATTGGTTTAATGCACATAAGCTGCAAACTCCCTGTTGAAAGAAGGCAGCTAGTAATGGCTAACAACAATTACTTCAGCCCACTCTTGGTCACCTTTTTCCTTTAGGCATTTCAGAAAATGATAAGGAAAGGAATGAAAGATGGATGAACTGTCTTAGTGATTACAGCTGGCGCTTAGCTGTTATCCTTCCAAAGGGTCCAGTAGCCTCTGTTATATCGCCATGTTTGTTCTCAGCATGAAAGAAGAGGGGCTGCCAAGCATCTAGAAAGGGTAACAGCTGTGAGCAACTATCATTTTCGGCAAAAAAAAAAAAGTTGTTAGTAGACCATAAGGTATCTTTGAATAGGCAGAAAACAAGATCAATTGTCCTGATGACATGGGAGCTAGCCTATGGGGATCACAGGTTAGGCACCCAAAAATGAAGTAGGCAGGCTGAAAGGAAACTTTTTCCACTGCACTGTTCAGTAATTTTACAGCCTTTCACAACCCTAGTTTGAAATGTTAGTGGAGAAAGAGTGAATCCAGCCATTTCTCATTAAAATTCTTTGTTGCACAGAAATAAAGTCAGAAGTGTATCTTGAAGGCTGTCTCCCTGCTTGGTTAATGACCATTTGTGCTTTCCTAAGTAGCACAGTGCAGGTTTCAGGAGTCAGTGCGAACACTGCTGGTATTCCTGTACATAAGCCCACAGTTAGGAAACTTTTCCCTCAGCCAGCCTGTGGTACTCCATATTTCAGTGCTCTTCAGCCTTTCACACAGAAAAACAGTTGACGTTACATCCCTTACAATGTTGTTGTTGCTCTGCTTGAATTAACATGTGTCATGGTTTAAGCCCAGCTGGTAACTCAGAATCACACAGCCATTCACTCACTCGATCTTTTCCCCCATCCTCTGGGTGGGATGGGGAGGAGAATTGAAAAAATGTAAAGCTCATGGGTTGCGATAAGAGCAGTCCAGTAACTAAAATACAATATAAAACTACTACCACCACTAATAATAATAATGATAAGGGAAATAATAAGGGGATAAAAATATAATATATAAAACAAGGAAAAAAAAAAACCAAACAAAACAACAATAAACACAAGTGATGCACAATTGCTTACCACTCGCTGACCGATACCCAGCCCAACCCGAGCAGTGATCCGGTCATTCCGGGTAACTCCCCCCCATATATATACTGGGCATGATGTGCTTTGGTATGGAATACCCCTTTGGCTAGTTTGAGTCAGGTGTCCTGTCTTTGCTTCCTCCTGGCTTCCCATGCCCCTTCTCAGTGGCAGAGCATGAGAAACTGAAAAGTCCTTGATCAGAATAAGCATTACTTAGCAACAACGAAAAGACTGATGTGTTATCAGCGCTGTTCTCAGACTGAAGCAAAAACCACAGCACTGCACCAGCTACTAGGAAGGAGAAAAATAACTGTTACAACTGAACCCAGGACAGCATGGGTTTAAATCACTTGCTTTGGAAACATAATGCTGTTTACTCTTATCAGTAGATAACACTGTTTAGCTTTGTGTTTGAGACCTCTATAGAGAAAGGAGGCAATCTGAGAACACATCGGTGCCTGAAATATGTGAAATTTTAAGTTCATCCACAACAACATGTATCCATAACAACTCCATCTACAGTTGCTCGTATAATTCCAGTAATTTAGGACTGTAGTCCACGCTATGTCAAACATGGCAAAGCAAAGTTCTTTGGCTTTATTAAGGCTTACAGGACCAAATGCTACATTTTATAGACTAATTTGTGGATCACTAAAATCAAGTAGCACCTGTACAACTTGTCAGTAATCCGCTATGGCTTCCTCAGTGCATCCATGATGCACTCTGAAACAGGTCATCCAAAGAGGGTTCAAACAATGATTTTTTTCTTCTTGGCTCTCTTACTCTCTCTAAATCAGTCCTATGTGCTAACTCTTTCCAAAGTTAAAGATCAGGAGAATCAGCATAGGATGACACTTGTTTCAGAGTCTAGAAGGATGCCACAAGAAATTCATAAAGGGTATATCTCAGAAATAAAAACATGATATATGTCTTCTCTGTGCGTCTTTTACGACCATGGATGTCATTTCATGGGTCATTGCCACACACACACACAGACACGAGGGAGATTGTCCCACAACTACATTACTGGTTGATAGCGCAAGAGAAATGTAAATAAAAGCTCACAGTTTAAATATGGAAGATCTACTACTCAGTTATATATGCAAAGACAAACGAGAAGAGCAAAACACAAACCCATATCATCCAAAATAATTTCATTGCCATTAGTTCCAAATGCATGGTCAATCTGATTGATTCTGATCTTACTATACTTTAATAAAGATTATATTGAAATATTTTTAGACATTTATCTTTTTTTACCAAATAAAAATAATTTTAAATGGTATAGTACTCACTCTTACCCCCAAAAGTTTGCCCTTTTTTTAATAGTGCAAAAGTTTCTTATTTACCAGACCCTGACTCAGAAGCGTTATCCATTTCTACCAAGAAACATCATCACTACAGAGCTTTGGAGTCACAGTGAGAAGTTGCTGTTCATGCTTCATTTTCCTGAATATCTAGAAAACACCTAGAAATACCCATTAGTCAGACTGCATATAAGCAGCACTATGTCTGTTCGACTATTTGGTCAAATAGGATAACACCCTCATGATGAAACCACTGAGCCATCAGAATTATTTTTACATTTTAGTTTAATTGCTTGACTAGCCTCAGATCCTCATCAGCAAATGAAAATAACTGAGTGTGTTTAGTTAAAGTAATGGCATTTCAGCCATGACCCTGCACACCTAGCAATAGCCACAGCAGTATACTACAATGTGAAACAGTCCAGAGTCTGATTGGAAGCATTTAAACCTCAGACATCACTGCTAACAATGATTGTTAGTAGATGAAAGGAAATTAGGATCATAGGAAAGGAGTTAAGTGACAGGCCATAAAAATAAGCCATTCAATTGGTTTTATTATCCATGCAAAAATAAACAATCTCCCTATAAATATATAACTGCAGTTAATCAGGTCCTCCTTTACCTGACTCTTGCATTTAGTTTTCTTCTGAATCCTTTTATCCTTCCATACTCACCAAAGGAACAGGCGATATAAGGGAGTCTCCCTTTGAATGAATGAATGAATAAATAAATTAAATAAATAAATTGCCTGCTCTTTACAAGTAAAACTTGTCTCCAGTTACAACTGCAGGCAAAGTAGACATTTTTTAGGCATGTTTCAGCATCAAGTTTTAAGTATCAAGTTTTCCACTTTCATTCTTTGTTACTTAACTTCAACCTTGACAGTACTATAAGGAGAAATGCCTTTTGCAAATGCTCTGAAAGACCTTGCCAATGTAGTATTAAAATGGGAGGGGTGGGAGGGAAGGGGAAGGAAATCCGTTACCAAATCAGGAGGCTATCCAGAAATCTAGAAACACTATTTGATGTTTATTCATCATGAGAAATTAAAAGAGGACAGGACAACAATCATATCAAAATGGTCTCAACAAGTCCTGGAAGCTTTACATTCAGATGGGAGCCAGAAAAATAAACCAACTGCTCATTTTTTCTTCCTTTGTTAATTTGAAGAAGAGAATGGATTTTTTTTCAGGAGTATTTTGTATGTAAATTTGAGGCACTAACAGTGACACAAAGTAGGCATAAAATTTGGGTCTGAACATAAGCTATCCCTTCTCCCCGCGGTTCAGGGGAGGGTTTGTTGGTTGGTTGTTTTTAGGAAAAAATTGATTTTTTTCATGTGTTCTGATCAAACATAGCCTTATCCAGTTGAAATAGGAACAGCAGTTTAATGAAAAATCAGGTTAAGTGATGAGAATCCACTCAAATTAAAATTCCTATTTAGTTCTGTTGTACTGAGCATGCAACTATACAAGGATAATGTGATGCGCGGAACAGACTCCACAACTAAAGTTGTAAAGTAGGTATGCTTTATTCAGCGCTGGGCGCATGGGGGATTGCTCTTCCAAAACGTGCGCCTCAGCATCGTCCTCCTCTACATTTATTCTCTAAAATAATACATATGTATCCAGTTGAACGATCCCCTCATACATATTTATGATCTATCCCTGCTTCGTTTTATGAGTCAAAGAGTCCTTTGCACATGTGCAGTGCCTCCTGGTGGTCGTGGGCCGGGGTCTCATGATGAAGTAAGAGTCTTCCTCATTCACCTTTGTACACACTTAGTTGTTTAAACTTTTCACCTCGTATATCCTGCACATGCGCCTTTTCCTCCTAAGGTGGTGGTGTAATAGCTTCTTTGCCGTTATCTTAGCAACAGTCCAATTTGTCATTCAGTAACAGCATCTCCATTGTTCCGGTCAACTAGCAACAACCCTCAACAAACGATTCCAACAAATATATTTCAACAGTATCCAAAACCAATTATCCCAATCCCATATAAGGTAATTAAAATCCCCTATGTACAAAAGATTAATGTTTAGTGGTCTACTAATCAAAACCCCCATGCACAGAATAATATTTGGTGGTCTACTAATCAAAACCCCCATGTACAGGAGATTAATATTTGGTTACCTGCATCAAATGCCTATTACAACAATGGTCAAAATATGGGGAAGAGAACTGCAGGGTGGATAACAAATTTGCTCCAATTAAAAAATAGTTATTCTGACAGAATAATGTACTGAAAACTTATGAACATAAGCGTCAGGGATATTTTCACAGAATGTAGCCCATAATTTGCAAGTATCTTGGTAATTTCAGTCTAGAACTATCTGAGACAAGGTGGGCACAAAATCACAAAATGAAATATATAAACCTTTTGAATCAGTTTTAAGTAATGTTAAGTTTGATGGCTTTGTAACAGTAGCAATGGAAAATTACCGAGGCGCATAATTCACAGATTAAAAAAAAAACAGAGTACAGCTAGAGAACATACTGAGAATTCTTGTATAAGGTAAACCATTGTAGTTGACGTAGTTTTAGGCCCTTATGATCTCAGTACAAAATGAATGTAAGAAAAACAGGATAGAAAAACAGGACCTGGGGATGGGGAGTATCTGAGAATGGCAGATGTCCATGATGGGCTGCAGTTAAACTAACTGATAAGTAGAAGGACAGGATGATTGCTGTGTCTGTTGTGTTAACGAACCAATTAAGCTGGTATAAACATCTGCTGGTGTCCTTCAGAGGCTGCCAGAAGTGATGAAGATTGTTGGAAGAAGTAAACAACCTCCAAAGACCACCACCACATTTTTGTAGCATGTGGGAAAACTTTCTGGAAAATGATGTAATCTATACTTCAGCCTCATGAATATGTTTGTATGCCCAGCGGCTATATACGGACGGCTTGTGTAGCAATACGGAGATGTTAGGAGGAGCTATCCTCCGTGTCTCCTGGCGCCGCAATAAAGAATACCTGCTTGTCAACTTGAAAACTTTGTCGGTGAGTTTGTTCCTGGAGTTTTCTTCAAATCATATCTCTGGACCGAAGTCTGCTCAAAGTATCCCATGAAGACACTGTGCAATGCAAAAGCGACACTGAAGTTTGTGGGCTTTTTTAGACACCTGAAAGTCTGATTTATTCCCACTACAAAAACAAAAATAAAAACAGCGGACTTGGAAATAAACAAATATTTTAAATTAAGACAAATATCCCCACAGTATTACAAGCTAAATTAAGAAAGAAATAAATTCTCACTCCACGAATACCTTCATTTCATCTCTGCGTCTATGAAGACAGGCTCTGTTTATTTCCATGGATACTGAGCACTAGTTGGAAGTCATCACTTAATTACCACTACAAATCTTCAGCAAAACAAACAGTGAGGTGGTAGACACAAACAATTCATAATCCACCCTGGTTTTGCCTAAATTGAAAACCACATTCTTCTGAATTTAAAATTTGTCTCTCTTGGGTTTCACTTCTATTTGAGGTGTTAAGATATTTGCTCTTCTAATAGCTACCTGATTAAAGTAGATAGACATGCCTTCTTTCTATTAATCTATATTTAAACATTCTAAAGTAGTGTCAGGGACCTGACAAGGAAAGGAGATTAAAATTTAAGGCTAATAATCAGATATATCTCTTATTTCAAGCTTTATGCTGATTAAGAGAAATGTCTGAAAAAAAGTACATTACCTTTTGTTTGGCAGCAGTGAAAGTGGGATAGCATAGCTTTCATTGCATTTAGGAGAAGTAATTGTTATTTGCTTCTTGTTGATATTTTAAATTTCTTAATAGAGCATAGTCTAGATTTGCATAGAAGAATAAAAGATAATATAAAACTTGTTCAAATTTTCTCAGTAGAAACTCTTTCCACCAGAGCCATTACATCCTGTAAGGTATACAGATGCCATGTCTTTACATCTATTTACCTGCAAGAACTTTGGGTCATACATTTAAAAAATCCCTGTGATGATTTGTATGTTGTAATACATGTATGTGCGAACAAAACCTGAGGGGAAGTTTAAACCAGCTCTCTCAGCCTCTTATGCACCTCCAAAACATCTCATTAAGCTCAGAGAACAAGAAAGTTGTCCCCATCTTTTAACAGTTCTTCCAACAGGTAGGAGCCTTTTTATTGCCTTTGGCTCTTTCTCCTGTTAACTTCATGCTCTCCTTCTTGGTTTGTTCTTTCTTACAGATCTCTGTGAATGTGCTCAGTTCTGGACATTTCAAACATATGCTCTGTGGCTCAGGTAATTAATTAATTAATTTAAAAGGTGAGTATATTTGGTTCCATTTAGGGTTAATCCAGTTTCCTCCCTTTATTTCCACAATTTCCCTGACTATGTAGAGGCTTTCCTTTATATTCTGCATTTCAGATGGGCATTCAGGCTGCTTACAATCTTTTCCAAAATTGAGTCTCAATTTTAAAAGTTTCATTTTGATGGTTGAAAGAATTTAATCTGCTTGATGTCTGAGCTCGTGCTCTATTTAAAATGGGTGGTAGATCATTCTGCTAATCAATACAGCTTTTCTTGTGCAGGAGATGCCTATGAGAATGAAAAAGTAGGCATCTGAGACATAAATCTCTTGAGATTTCTTTTTAACAAGTTGTCAATTTTGGGGGTGGAGACAGGGAGAGGCTCACATTAGTCATAAGAAAAAATAATGTGTTACTGTCTTTAATGCTGTACAAGGTATTGTTTAATTATTTAGAAGTTTCTTTATGCTCCCTTTAAGACTTATGCCGTAAGCCTAGGAAAGAAAGATAAATGTCTTCCCTTTTGTCAGCAGATTTCTTGATGGGCTGGGAAGAAGCAAAACCAAACAGAAGCAGTAAAGCATAAACTTGTTATTTAGCTAACAAAAAAAAGGCATCTAATGGGGCAGCATAGCTCGTTCATTATTTTTATTGGCCTTGGAGTTGCTTATATTTTTTTCCTTTATATATTTTCATACAAATAACTCCACTTGCCTTTCAGAGCACTAGCAGTTAATGCATTTCCTCCCCCTTCAGCCTTCAGACAAAATACCCACTAATATAACTAACATTCGCAGCAGCAAGACAAAGACTGCACAGTTTCCCAAGTCTGCAGCATTTGACTCAGCCTGTGGAGCTGAAAGCAAAGGAACTCCACAGCACTAGTGGACAAACAGATATATTTCTTAGGAGGACTTAGGACTTTCTTGTCTGTGGCATTTCTCTAGACTCTATTCCTGAATAAGGGTTTTCCTGCTGAAAGCATACTCCATTTTTATTGCTTTTCCCCAAGAGATTCTATAATGTTTTACCACTTTCATGTAAAATGGTAGTGCTGTCACTGTAATGCCATGTGAACCTCAGTATATTTGATCATAGGAAACATTTATACTTAAGCTTTTATGTCACATCACTCTAACTCTCTTCTTTCAAGTTTGTTTCCCCAGTTCTTGAGGTTTTGTGAAGTCTGGATATCATTTAAATAAAATTATTGCAGGTATATGAATGAGAATCTTCAGTAACCCAAACTATGCAAGGCAACATCCTATTTCATAGTGTCCCTACGTCTTATGATCCTCACTGTCCTGGTTTTGGCTGGGATAGAGTTAATCTTCTTCCTGGTGCAGTGCTGTGTTTTGGCTTTAGTCTGAGAACAGCGCTGATAACACATCAATGTTTTAGTTGTTGCTAAGTAATGCTTACCCTGATCAAAGACTTTTCAGTCTCTCATGCTCTGCCAGTGAGGAGGGGCACGGGAAGGCAGGAGGAAGCAGAGATAGGACACCTGACCCAAACTAGCCAAAGGGGTATTCCATACCACAGCACATCATACCCAGTATATAAACTGAGGGAAGCTACTTAGAAGGCCAGGTCGCTGCTCAGGTTGGGCTGGATATCAGTCGGTGGGTGGTGAGCAATTGTATTGTGCGTCACTTGTGTTTATTGTTTTTTTTCTTTTCTTCTTTTAGTTTCATATTCTCTCTCCTTGTTATTTCCCTTATCATTAGTATTATATTATACTTTGGTTATTAAACTGTTCTTACCTCAATTGTGTGGTTTTACAGTCTTTCTCTTCTCTTCCCCATCCCACTGGGGTTGGGGTGAGCAAGCAGCTGTGTGGTACTTAGTTACTGGCTGGGTTTAAATCATGACAGTCCTTTTTGCCGCCTAACTTGGGGCGCAGAGGGTTGAGATAACAAAAGATCTGACAAGAGTGTGACAAAACAAATTTGTTACAAACATCCACTGTTTTGACTTAATAGTCACTGGTCACAATGCTGACTTATTTGCTCTTGGAGTTGTTGCATTTGCTCTCAGAATTTTGATACGTCACACCTTACTTGCAGCCTGTAGCGTTTACTGCCCTTGGGGCCTGGGCTATCTTATCACAAGTATCACTTTATAATAGTGGCTTGTTGATACAATAGAATTGCTGGTCATGAAACTGATCTGGTATGTGTTCTCAGCACAGCCATCACCTCTATAATTTGGGAGCCATGTAGTGGGAACTATTAATAATTATACCTCTTGCCTCTTCTCCTTGGAGGATCAACTAACAGAGGAGACATCCCCCCACATATTCCCCTTCCCCACCAGGCTATTTACAGTACCATTTGTGAATTCCAAAGATTTTGAATATCTTTTGAGTACCCTTGAAATCAACCTGGTCCTCTTACTGGGAGCCAGCATATTGCTGAATATCGGTCAGGTCTTATTTAAGTTTAAACAACTATTTCAGAACACCACCAAGAGATCTTCCCCAAGGCTTGACAGATATGAGCGGCAGGGTGTGTGGGATAGTAAGGAAAAGCCAAGGGAGAGAATAAATGATCTCCCTTGTAGTAGTAATAGTAGTAAGAGTCCCCCACTACTGCAAATTATGCAGTTGAGTTTCCCGCAGTTGGGGAAATCACAGGGATCAGCACAACCGGAGTGCAGGGAATGGGCCCTGCCCTGGGAAAACCACCTGCCTGATCATGGTGACTCTCCTGCCAGGTAAGTATCACTATTTTAATGGTTCGTTATTAACTTTATATTAACTACTAACTATTAATAGTGTTTGTCATTATTATTATAGTTATTACTGATATGGTTTAAACCACAACACTCACCATGCATACAGAGATAAATCATGTGAACATTGTAGCTCAAATTCAAAACAACTACCTCAACAGGACAGGAAAAAATCTGTTCAACTGACAAATGCCTTAATGGTTTTCTTAATTTCAGACAGCAGAATGCATGCATGCACACTCTGTGGAGCTCATGTGTGATAAATACAGCGTTTCTAGACACACCTCACATGTGCAGTACAGTACACCTGCCTGCACATTATGGAGACAACCAAGCATCTTATAGGGATTCCAGTACGAACTGCACAGGAACTATCATACAGCTGTAAATCCCTAATCACCACCCAAAGTTCTCATACACATTTTTCTATCAGAAAGTAATTTAGGAGATACAAAAAATTGGAGGCCTGTGACACCTGCAAGTTATAAATGGGGTTGTAATTAGTATTATCTTACACTGAATTATAATATAAGCATACTAAAACAATGTAAGAGACACCAACATACAAGTTTTGCTTAAGCAATTTACTCAAGTACATGGGCAGTGTGACAACTAAAGGCACAAAAAACCCAGGCGTAGTTACATGTCAGACATCCAAGTAAAAAAAAAAAAAAAGGCACAAACCTAAAAAAACAACCCCAAACAACCAAACAAAAAAAAACACCAAAAAATTAGAAATAAGTAATAATAATAAAAATTTTTTAAAAACCCCCAACAAAACTAAACAACAAAACAAAGAGTCCTTACAAAGAGGACAAGTTAAGCATAAAGGACTATAAACAGGTAGAACTTACTTCCAAATACACAAGAATGACTGGCAAAGCCAAGACCAAGATAAACAGTACAGGAAGGAAAGGAAATATCACCTTTTTGGAAGGGGAATAATAGACTAGAAACATGAGGCGAAAGTAAGGAAAATCAGAGAAAGTCACAGAGAGAAAGGACAGAAACTCACTCTGGTTTCAGCTTCACTTAACCAGATTTTACAGCAAAACCAAGTTTGAAATGCCTTTGATGTTATCCTAAAAAGGTACTTAATGCAAAAATCTTAACATGCACCAAAATATGTTTGCATATTCAACTTGAGCTAACAGTTCTGCTCAGTGATGGTGAGATATCTTGAAATTTCTTTGATTTATATTTTGATTAATTACTTTTTTCAGAATATCCCATCATTTTACTTGAGCTTTCTATGCATTCTCTGACATCACAGATAGCATCAACCTGTACTATACAAAATTAAATTTATAAATTAGAAAAGCTGTATGCTGAAATAGGAAATGCTGAGGCTTTCTGAGAAGCTAATAATATCCAGAAAAAAATGCAAGATCTCCCATCAGCATGCATTTATCCAGATAAATAGATATTATGTGGATAAATGGTAATATCCATATAATATCCAGAAAGAAATGCAAGATGCTATCATCATTACTGTTTACCATATTCAGTGCATTGATGAAAAGACTGCTAGGGTCACTGCTGAATCCCATGGGTGCAATTCTATTTTATGACAGACTATATTTAAACACTTTGCCTAGTGATACGGCCTTACTTTGACATAAATTCATTATTTGCCATACCAAAGTAGACACAGAGTCTGCCTGTGGGGAAAATATACAATTGGCCTCTAAATCCATTGAACAGAAAGGAACTATAAACTCAGGGTGTGCCAAAATATTGTGTCCCTTGAAGGTAGTGAATGATTTAAGCAAACCAATTTACTCTTCTTGTTGCAGGCATTAAGCAAACCCAGGGCTCACTAATGAGTTATCCGAAGAATGGGAGAACAAGCTAAATGGGGAATCCTTTTAGTGCTGTCAGTGGCAAACTGGGTGTACCGAGGATCACAATAAGAATACACAGAGTAGTCAGGATTATGCTAATTACCTTTGTTGACTTGAAAAATTGGAATTTAGCTGGAAACAAATAAGGAAAGCTTTTAAGCCTCAATCATTTTTGTATTTCCAGGCACCTACCACATCTTTGAAGTACAAGATGCCTTTTCATTTCACTGGAAAGAGAGGAGCCAAAAGGAAGAGTAGTATCACTCCCTATATTATCAGGACATTTGATAATTATTTTCATGTTGACTATAAGGAACAGCATAGCAGAGGGAAGTTCCATCTGCAAGCTTCCTTCAGTTCAATTTAGGTTAGATGAGTAAAAGTAAATTATTCTTATGTCTTGGAAAAAATTTCATTATCCTACCCCTCAAATTGAAAATTTACAACCAGAGTGCTTCAAAAGTCACCTTTTGTGCTGGCACATTGTAGCCTTTTTAGAAATTAAAATCATTAGTAATCTTCTGGTCAAAAAAAACAGTCAAGGGCCGATTTTCCTACATCAACACTTCCATTAAATTCATGATTTGCATATAACAAAGACCCAGGAAAAGATTTAGAAATCTTCACTACATGGTAATTTTTTATTTTTGTTTTCTGTTTTTGGAAGCTCAGTGTTGGTGTCTTTATTTTATTTGAGCTTATTATGCACCTCCTACAGCACGTGCATAATCAAACAATCTTATGGTAGGAGTTTTAGCGCAGGGATAATGTAAATCAACAGAAGCCAATCCTCCACGTGAAATTTTATGATACAGTTTTTGGTCACTTCTGAGACCTTTAATTACATTGCACAGCTGAGTCAGACCTGGCAGCCATCTTTTCATTGAGAAAGGAATGTCTCAATCTGTTATGACAAAGCCAGATGGTTACTTTTTACAAGTGCTTTCTAGCTTGAAAAGGGAATGTCAGGATTCTATGCCAATGATTCAGCATTTTAAAGCCCTGGGGGACAGGATATGTTTCTCACAGCTCATCCGTTGCCTGTAATTTAGAATACTCAGAGAGAATAATGGCTGAGGGATCATTAGGGTAAAAAAAATTTTATAATAATCTGACAAGCAATAGATGACTGGCTGAAAATATATGATGGCATGTTTGTGTACTGTGTGGGAAATAATCTTGTTTACAATCAAACCACCACAAATTTAGTATGTGTCAATGCAATGTTATATGTAGTTATTTTAAAATTTCATCTTGCTTTCAGTGCTTGCCCCTACATTAATTGCTAAAAAAAAAAAATAAATAAAAAATATGCATGCTTCAAGGTATTTTCTTTTTCTTAAAAACAACTGTGCATGCGTGATATCAGCAGTGACTTTGCCACTAGTTCCAATCAGCCTTGCATAAGCTCTTGTAAAATATTTTCTTCACCCCCACAGAACCAAGAGTGAATTTTGCTGAAGCATTTAGGTGTCAGGAGTGAACAGAAAATATATTTGGCAAGCAACAGAAAAGGCTCAAACCTCTGTGGAGCTTTCTGGGAATTTATCTTTAGCAGTACCCAAAATGGAATTCAAAAAAGCTGTTTAGTATGTCCAATCCCTCACTTAATCTACATGTTTGCACAATTATTGTTATAATAAAAAAAAATGATACAATGAAATGTATGGTGGTCACTACTGACAGTTGGAAGTCAGAGTGTAAAGAGCTTTTAGAAGTCCTATTAAGAAGCAAAAAAGATGAATGTATAAATACTGTCGGGAAATAACCTGTCACTGAGCTGCTACACTATGCTGACATTTTTACAGTGTAATTTCAGTTCAGGTCACTTCCTAGTCTACATGGTGGTTTTACTGTTTACTTTTCTAAAATATAATCATTTATCAGATACAATTTCAAGTGTAACTTTTCAGACACAGGGGAGAAAATATTATATTGAACTACTTTACCTGCAGTACCACATCCTACACACTGATAGAATCACGTTTGCAGCCATTGTGTGTATCTGCTATGCAGGACCATTATCAGATCTCATGGCTTTGGCATAGCCCAGAAGACTGGAGAAATCATTGAATCATAGAATAGTTTGGGTTGGAAGGGACCTTCAATGTAAGCCTTCAATTAAAACCAGCACTTTCTAATGTGAACTCAGCTGAGAAGGATTAAACATTTAGAAACCAGAGGTCATGGAAATAAACATCACCCTTGTAATTCCAAATTAACTGATAGATAATTTAAAGATTTTGGTTTTCTTTTTTGATGATGAGCTTATTTTTTGATTTGTTAAAAAATAAGACACAAGCTATAACACAATAGGTTCAATCCTGTACTCTGTGCTAGCACAGAAACCTCACCAGAAGCAGTTACTTTTGTTCTTTGGGAGGGTAGATAACTTCTGCATAGCTCTTTCAGACTTTCAGATTTCAGATGTCATGGATAGCTACCATGGTTTTTCAATCAAAGTTGAGACATCAGAATAGCTTTATCCTTCACAGGATATTCAGTTAATATACAGCCCTCTGGGAGCCACACTTTTGTAATCATGGCAGTGCATATTAATGCAATGTAATGTAAGGAGACATTGTCCTGGACATGGCAGTAGAATATCTTTAGGTTTTTTATTCATCTGTACAAGCAGTGAAGTGTGCTACAGAGCCAATCTGGCTACAAAAATCAAGACAGTTACTTACCTGACTAGTCTTACGCAAATGAAGGGCACAATAACTCTACAAACAAAGTTACAAAATATTCAAGAAAACAAAGTTGTAAGCACAGTGGAGATTTCCTATTCAGAGATTTAGTTTAACACTCTTCATTTGTCCATATTCCATTAGAAGGAAACCGTATTTCTCTTTCAGCATCCTGACAAATGTTTTTCCTCAGATTAAAGGATCATACAATCAGACTGGTTTGGGTTGGAAAGTACCTTACAACTATCTACTTTCAAACCCCCTGCCATGGGCAGGGACATGTTCCACTAGACGAGGTTGCTCAAAGCTCCGTCCAACCTGGCTTTGAATATTTCTAGGGATAGGACATCCACAGCTTCTCTGGGCAAAACGTTCCAGTGCCTCACCACCCTCATAATAAAGAATTTCTTCCTCGCATCTAATCTAAATCTACCCTTTTCCAGTTTAAAGCCATTCTCCCTTCATGAAATTATTCATTAAAATATATTAAATAATACTGACCAACAAAGAAAAGCTAAGCAAGCCTCCAGAAATTCCTCCTTCCAGTGTACGTGTTCACCAGTAAAGCAGTCAGGTTTATCACGTTCAGTATGCCCAGATTTTATCTTTTTCTTATCCCTGTGGCTTTATACACATGGGCCACTAGAGCAGATTCCATTAATCCTTTAAAACTAAGTATCTTTTACATTGTTGCTTGTAGTTGCGACACTTCTAAAATACCTGTGTAGTTCCATTCAAATTCATGTCCAATTCCATTCAATCACCAATTCAGACAATGAAAGAGATGAAACAATCTATCGGAAGTATGAAAGTCAGCAAAACTATGAAGAGAAATAAATGGAAAATTCTTCAGGATTTGAATTTTTCAGAAACTAGAATCACAGAATCATAGAATAGTTAGGGTTGGAAAGGACCTTAAGTTCCAACCCCCCTGCCATGAGCAGGGACACCTTACACTAAACTATGTCACTCAAGGCTCTGTCCAACCTGGCCTTGAACGCTACCAGGGATGGAGCATTCACAACTTCCTTGGCCAACCCATTCCAGTGCCTCAACACCCTCACAGTAAAGAACTTCTTCCTTATATCCAATCTAAACTTCCCCTGATGAAGTTTTAACCCATTACCTCTTGTCCTATCACTAGAGTCCCTAATGAAGAGTCCCTTCCCAGCATCTCTATAGGACCCCTTCAGATACTGGAAGGCTGCTATGAGGTCTCCATGCAGCCTTCTCTTCTCCAGGCTGAACAGCCCCAA
>WYDI02032941.1:0-20280 GCA_009867235.2 Psittacus erithacus
GGAATGGGTTGCCCAAGGAAGTTGTGAATGCTCCATCCCTGGCAGTGTTCAAGGCCAGGTTGGACAGAGCCTTGGGTAACACGGTTTAGTGTGAGGCATTCCTGCCCATGGCAGGGGAGTTGGAACTAGGTGATCTTAAGGTCCTTTCCAACCCCAATTACTCTATGATTCTGTGATTCTGAGACGTTCACTGTTTCCTGTTGCTACTTGATGATCCAAGTGAATGCATGCCTTCAAGCCATGCGTTTTAAAACATGAGTGCAGCTTGCCTATCACAGCGCTTGTGCATAGGGTAGCTGTGCTGTGCTGGGCAATGGCATTGATCTGTTGGCTGGGGAAGGCAGTCTGCTGTTTTCACACTTCTTTATGGAGTCATCTCTAGTTTTTCAGGGAGGAAAGTTTCCATCTTGATTCAGTATGTTAAGCTTTTCTAAGCCTTTCATTTAAAGAAACTGAAGAACCCAATTTCAAATTCTAGAATTCTGAAGAAAGCCTTCATGTCACACTTGTGAGATGAGGTATTTCCAACCATATTCCTCCTTTTTGGCAAAAGGCAAGTCCAGCGTGCATTTTGCCTCATCCAGTGTGATTTTCACTGGCACTGGCACTGACACTTGAAAGTTAGTAGTTCTTTGGCCCTTGGTATCTGCCTGCATGGCATGGTCCAGTGCATTGTTCCTTGACTCCTGAGATGTCTCAGGTTGTTAACTGAGCTACATTGGACTTTAGAGCTAATCTAACTGAGGCAAGCAAAGTGCTTTTGAAAAAAAGTCAGATTGTTAGTCAAAGTTGGCTTCAATACACCTGGCTTGGGCTGCCATATATTACCATGTGCTCTGTAGTTCAGGCTTATCTGAAAAATGATCTGCCCCACTTCTGAGCAGCAGACAAGGGAGAAAGAAAAGAGCAGAATCTACTTGTTCACTTGCATTGTTCAGCTTGTATGCCATGTGGTGTAGCAGCATCCAAAGTCCAGTTCTGAGCCTCTAAAGCCCAGAAAGCAAAGCACTATTTGATTTGAATGTGCTCACAGCAAACTCTGATGTGCTCACAGACTTTCTTACCTGGCAGCTATCTGTGCCACCATGAATATTGCCAGCACAGAGCTCGTGTTTTCTGACTCGGCCGTTCAAAAATTCAGGGCGATTGCATATTTTATTCTCGATTACAGGGAAGCCAGTTTCCTTTAAGTAGCCATCACCACCAGTTCCTTTGCAAATAAAAACCAAAATGAAATCACAATACATGACAAAGTTAAATGAACATCTATGCAAAACAAACATCAAGATGTGGATAAGCAGCAAAACAAGCAGAGTGTTTATGCATTGTGCATATACTTTTTACCTATAACAATATAGCAAAATCAGTAAGCATTATCATTATTATGTACTTGTCACCCTCTACCATCCATCAAAATCCATGCTGCACTGATTGACCTTCCTGCTCCCACAATACATCCATATGGATCCAATACCTACTGATACCTGTGGGAGTCATTAGCAAGCTATTTTATTTCTCTGTATCTGAGTTTATTTCTATGTGGAAGAAGGGAGGTTTGAAGTAATCAGTTGGGCAGAAACTCACCTTCATGTGATTAAGAAATAGACTATGTCTAGAAAAACTTTCCTTCTGACTTTGTAAAAGCCCACTTTGGGGAAAAGCAGAGTGGACTGAGAGATAAGAGTTAGCAGATTCTTATGTCTGATTCTCCCCCTTTAATATTGTTTAGGGAGTTTCAGTTTACATAGCTGTGAAAAATTTGGGAGAATCTACACCAGAAGGGGACAGTGGAAAGAATGGCAGTACCTGATGAATTTTGATGAAATATGTATGCATGCAAGCTTGTGAGGGGTGGTTTGGATACAAGTATGTATCAATCTCCAAACACAGGGCTTTCAATACTGTCTCACCTTTTGTGTCTCCCCAGCCTGTCACGTAGCACTCCTCTCTTCCTCCTAACACAGCATTTTCTTTAGGCAAACAAACTGGGATTACATGATCATTAATAATTGCTGGGCTGAAAGATATAAAGAGACTCATACAGGAACAATCATTAGCATATTTCTCCCTGAAACCACCTTCAAGTTTCCAAAAAGATTTTATATGCAGTCAGCCTTTTTTCCTTGAAATCCTGAGCTCCATAGAATCATAGAATCACAGACTGTTTTGGGTCAGAAAGGACCTTAAGATCATCTAGTTCCAACCCCCCTGCCATAGGCAGGGGCACCTCACCCTAGACCATGTCAGCCAAGGCTCTGTCCAACCTGGCCTTGAACACTGCCAGGGATGGAACATTTGCCAGACAAGATTTTTTTCATGATGCACAAAGCTGCTTTTGTTTTAGGCTCTAAACCCACAGAACGTGACCCATAAAAGGGAAAGATCTGAAATGGAGAACAGTTAAAGGCTTGTGATACTAAAATTACTAACCTAAATGACAGAGAATGCTTTGACTTTGGCTAATTCGTAGCCAGCAACACCTTATTGCAAAACTACTTAGCGGTACGAATTAGTGGTATTTAACACATAGTATCAGCTTGCTCTGTCTGCATCCAGTCTGACTATTAATCACTTTCAAACTGGACACTTAGAACATAGCAAAACCCAAGTCAGTCTGACTTGCCTTTGTATGCAGCTAAGGCCAGGCTCCATTAATAAGACACATCAATTGTGCTGACCTTGTGTCTGTTTAGGACCTGCATTGCAGCCACAGAAATCAAAGCACAAGCACCATATGTTCACATCTGCTTGCAGCGGTATGGACATATTCCTTCTGATTGCACATTGCCTTGGCAAGAGTTTCAGATGAATGAAAACAGACACATGAAGGGACATACTTGGTGTTGCATCAAATGTGCATTCTGCTTGCCTGCACACTGGACAGACTTGCTGGAAGAAGAAATGTTCCCACCACAGCATGGAAACCGCATGGTGCGATATCATGTTAATATTTCAGCTTTCAATCCTCATTACCTTATCAGGGTAAAAGCATGTAGAAACACAGCCTGAAAGCTCCTCTAGGCATTAATTTGTGCTACTCTGCTACCACTGCTTCATGTCCCAGCATCCGGCACCCACTACTTTGCCAGTCTGGGTCACTGTCCCTAGCCCTCTTCCCCTCCCACGGCAGAACTTTCCCTTTCTGAAGCCCTGCAGCTGAATCACCTTATTTTCCAGTGGAACTTCTGTAGAAAAGTTAAAAAGAGAGGGTCTTAAATCACTGATTGAACACAGTGTGTACAGAAACACACATTTCCATAACGCCAGAAACCACTATTTAGTCAGCTTGTCCTCTCAGAATGAAGGAACACTTTAGGTGAAAGGGTACCTGCTCAATTTTAGCAGAGCAACGTCTGCCCTGTGTGGCTCCTTGAATAATTTCTCAACATCTCGTTTTTGTACTGATGCCTCCAATGCTCTTTCTCTGTGTAATCCAAGGTATACTTTATATGCAGATGGCCTTGAGGACCTATTGGAAATGATTGCACATGGTGAGCTGACAAAAACACACCCAGGACATAGACCACTTATAGGTTATTTGGTACCTTGCTCTGGCAAAGCCAGGAAAATAAAACCATCTTTGGCACAAACTTAGTTTCTTAATCCCTATTATGGCACCTGAAATAAAGTTCGCAAAAGTTATCACTATGTCTCTGTTTCTTCAGTCAAAACTCTGCTTTAATGAATGATGACTAGACTGGCCACAATTCTCAACTGTTGTAAGCTGAGTTGAGAGACAGGTCAGATTAGTTATTGATTCCATTTTGTTTCTCCTTTCATTTTCCACCTGGTATGAAAAAATGCTGGTGCAGATACTTACTTTTCTAAGCAGTGAGCAGCAGTAAGAACCCACTGAGGGTCTATCAGAGTTCCTCCACAGAAATGCAGGCCAAAACTGGAATAGAGCAAAAAGTAATGAAGAAGGCCTTGGTTTAAGGTGGGGCATTAATTCTACTGCAGTCTGTGAGGTAATCCTTCTAAATTGTATGCCTTTATAAATTAAAGGAACAATCTAAATGTTTATTAAACATTTTCATTAAGAAACCTATTTGCTTGAACAATATTTATTACAATGATGGTAGTGTTGTGTGGACGTTTTTTATAAGGCCCTGTATGAAAACACTTAGATCTTTGCTCTTAACCAGTACTTCTATTCCTGGAAATCCTTACATGAAGTGATGTATACCATGTTAGAGATTCTGACTTCTATCTAGCTGTGATCATAGTCAGAAAGCTCTGCAACTGGCCTCGATTCCTAGTTTTGCTAATAACTTTGCTAGTAAGATTTAACACTTACGTGGGAGGTCTGATCAGGATCTGTACTAGCTGTACTTCAAACTGTTGCTTCTACTCATAGGATACTGATTCTAACATAGAATATAGTGACAGATTTAAAATCATTCTGCCTTTTATTGAAAATAGCAGTTGTCCTGATTCTATAGGTATTTATCGCAAACCAGAGCATTCTTGGTTATCTAAATTACCTTCTTTATGGTTAGGACACATAATATAGCCTTGAGCTATTTTTAAATTAATACCAAGTTTTGAATGCTGCAAACACATACTATAACATCCTATGAGAGGCAAAGTTTCCTTGCATGTAAAGTCTAATGTAATGGGGAATAGCCATACCTTGTCCGGAGACTGATTTGCCAGGGCCAGGAGTGCGGATGTGAAATACACCCAGCAACAATCCTTTGAGCACACAGCTTTGGTCTGAACTTGGATTTTCCACACTCATACTGGGCAGGAGCTACAGGATAAGAAAACAAAACAAAACAAAAAAATCACTATAAGGAACTTTAGTGGTTTTGTTATACACTCACTGTGAACTCAGAAAACTAGAAGGTGAACCTGTTACATTTGTCACTTCAGCTTTTGATTTGCTGCAGGCAATTATATACCATGCACCACCTATATTTTGTTAGGTTACCTTCACCTGGAATACTTAAGCACCCCTGGCAATTTTTTTCTCACATAACCTTCTTAGTGGTCAGCAAATCACACATGAGTAAATCCACAGTCAGAGAGCAAAAAAGAGAAAAAAACAGAAGAGGAAGGGAGAAGGAAACAGAGAGAAAGAAAAAATAAATTCTTCCAACTTCTTTAAATGGATTCTTACAGGTACCAGCAATGCAAAAACTGCACTGGCAGCTGGTTTTAAATGAATCTTGGTGGTACAGCGCATGAAATTCAACCACTGTCTGTATGGAACAAAATTTTGTCCACTCTTATCTCAGGATCTTTTGGTACTTCAGATATCTCTGAGTTATTAAGACCAGATAGCACTTATTTAGCTTTGGGAAACTGACTCTTATCAACAAAGAATTTAGAATTTGTTGTCAGCAAAAGGAACTAAGTAATGAAACTAAAGGCAAACCCCAACTTTTCTGTGTTATTTAGCTGAACATTTGAACAAAAAAAGTATTAATTTTAAAAGAAATGGGGATCTTCAAATTGAATACAATAACCATATGAAAATATCATCTTTTAACCCTAAGGTCCCAGACCAACACTTTCAGTGCAGTAGTATTTTTACAGTTACAGTATGTGCATGTTATACAACATCTTTCTTTTTCTTGTTCGCTTCATTTTGGGGTTTTGATCTAAGCATATATTCTGCTGCTCACAGCTAAGAGAATAGACCTCCAAGGAAGTCACCCTTTTTTTGAATGGGAACTACTTTCTTCCTTGCATAGCTTTTGTTGTTGATGGACATGAAATCATTGTAAATGTTGTAAATGCAACATCATTTGTTACACCACCTCATTCACAGTACTGAATGGCTTGATTACTAATAACAAAGACAAAGGCATTTGGTTAAATATTTTGGGCCTGATGCACTTTTCAGATATCTGATATGGTACAGCATCAGAGGAAGGAAAATCTGTTTTACGTCCAGGACAGAACCAGAGCTACATGAGCAGGGGTAGCAAAAATTTTGCTGGGATAAGAGCATTCCTTGTTCAGCCACAAGCTGAACAAGGTTGTAATGCCAGGTGACCAGGCAGGAGCATGGGCATTCTCCATAGGAGCAGCCGCAATTTGAAACATATGGCAAAACCTCCGTGAGCTTCACTGGGCTCCAGGTACATCTGGGGTTTGGGGCTTCCAAAGGAATCAGCACCATTCTTAACACTTCAGACACAGATTTCGAGCACCACTTCCCCACAGCCTTAATTTCCAATCTAAAGCTATTGCTTCAATCAGTCTTTCAGATTAAGCACTGAATGTCCTCCAGTTGTCATAAAAAGTTACAGAAAAGGGAGACAGTAGTCTTTAAAAGAATAATTACGGCACTTGGGAATGTCACAGTACTCCCAGGCTTTTCTTGGGTCTGTTGTGTAGCACCAAGGCCCATTCACATCTCCATCAGGATTCCTGCAATACTATAACAAAGAATAAAAACACCAGCTATTAACCAGGGGACAAAAAAGTCTAACAATGTATGCTCCAAAATAAAATAAAATTAAATTTTGGAAATATTTTTTCTACTTCCTTTCTGATAAGTGATTTCCAATTCCTTCTGTGAAAATTTGTTTCTTTTTTATATTTGCTTTGTGAGTTTAGAAAAAGATAATAAAAATGGAACCTTTTCAACTGTCTTCACCTAGTAAGCTTCACTAGTGCAAACTTGGACATCTGAGCTCTCACATAATAAGAGATTTTGATCTAGGATGGAATTTTCTAAAGTACTAAACTGCCTACTCCTGCTTTCACTGCAGATAGCAGGAGCAGTAGGGTCAGCCCTGAGGTCTTTTCATACCCACTCTGGTTGCACGGGTATTGTGTAAGCTTCTTTTGCATAACTTGGTGATGCTTATGAATTCCAGAGGCAGGGGTGCAATGCTTTTCCTAACGTGGGGTGCCTGGTTAGCTGAATGACTCTCTGTGTCTTACTAGCCACATTGACCAGTCTGTGCTCAGCACAGACACCTCACACAACTGCAGGCTACCAGTACTTTTCTAGTTCCTTTCCTTATTCTGAAATATAGCCCATGGCTTAGGAAAAAGGAGAAAATATTTGTTTCCTTTCCCAAGAGGTCCTGACAAATGTCAGAACCAAAAAGTTACAACAGGCAGTTTTTCGGAGGGAATTTCCCCAGTTTGGGCTGGAATTGAGTACAGGGTATGTGATGTCATCAGAGGATTGTCTAAAGCAAGCTCTAAAATCATTTACCTGGGGAAAAACATAGTTCAAACTGGCAGCATCAAACAACCTCTTTATATCACATACAGAGCTTGCCATAAACCAGACAAGTATTGTATATGGGATGTTAAAAGTCCAGAGAGTTAATGATGAGTACCTGTGCTGGGACTATGCAGATGAAGGTTAGAGATGGCACATGACTTACAGGATGGGTCAGGTGCATGTATATCCTTGTATGATAGGCTGCAACAGAATTTGGAGGACTGGAGGGTGAATTAGTAGAGGACAGGGGCTGCAATCCATCAGCTATATATCTCAAGGAACTTCCACTGAATGTTGGATTCTTCTCCATCTCACTCACTGTTACTACTGAAACCTATGACCCCAAGTGCTCCTTCTGGCACAGACAGCAGAGATGTTGCCCATGGACCAACTTCAGTTAGTCCTCAGTCGTAAGATGAAGCAAGTGCCTATCTGAAGCCCCTTGTCTGGGATGCAGAAACGTTCAACAGAGCTTCTGTCTGTCCCACAGAAGTACAAACTACTCATGTCAACAAGAATTAACAAGATCAGGTTCTTGGGTTGAGCTAAGGAAAATAATTTACAAAGAGCTGTCATGAAATTCTTACTGAGAGACTGTGGAGATGACAGGCAAAGCTCAAGGACAGCAAATATTAAGTGAGCATCTGCTTACATTTTTATCCAGGCCTGCTCCTGGGTGAGTCCTGGGAGTGAAATAGTCATGGCCATGAGGTTTCTGAGAACTCCACTCTTGACAAGTCCTGCCCCTTGCAGTTTTTGCCACTGTGCCACGATAATCTTTACCATCACCATGAATGCAATCTGTGAAGAAAAAGGAAAAGGAAATGATTGTGAGGTGTGAGCTAATGAACCACATCCATACTTGATGGTAATGAAGCAAAAATAAATGTGAAAAAACACTACCAGGACTTATTATGTACACAAGGAAAGAAGAACAACATAGTGACAGGGATGGCTAACAATCACATTTTCATTTCTTTGTATTTTAAACATTTTGTTTTGAAAGTCAGAAATCAAAGAAGTTCGCTTCTTGGACTCTAGAAGCAAGGACCACAAAGACCATGCACTCATAAAGTCTTTTCCTTACAGACACTGATATCTGTCCAAAGCCACATTTTACAGTAGGTAAAAGCAGTAATACATGTTCAGCCAGAATTAACCTTCTAACCCAAAGAACATGTTATAGTAAAAAAGGAAAAATTGAAGATCTCTAACCTTCTACTGCACAAAGAAGTTGCATCTGAATTGAATTAAAAGAGACAGCTGTTTTCTGGTGGGAAATACTAATGCATGTCCCAGGAAAAGACTTCTTTGAAACAGTTGCCAGTAAAATGCCATCACCTCTGCATTTGCTGTCATTGCTAGTAGCCTCCCACAGGAGTGTGGAGACTACTAGCCATCTGTTTCCTTGTGTTTCCAGTATTGCCAGATGTAGCAGATGAAAGATGTGATATTGGTTTAAAATCACCCTGCTATAAAATTCTACAAGAAAGTTCAGAAAATGAAGAGAGTGGATACAGTGTTATATTAAATTTGTAATTATCTAGAGTTTCTTCAGTTTCATCCTCATTAAATTCTTGATGCCCTTTCCATAAAAAACAGCTTGCTGGTTATGAGCATTTCTGGGGGAAGCTGAAAGCAGTCTCACCAGGATTTGGCTCCAGGGTTGTCTGAGGAGGTTTTGGTAAAGTCACTGATGCATGGTCATCACACTTCTTCAGATCACAATACTCCCATCTCACCCTGGGGTCGGTGGTGTAGCACCATGGGCGGCTATCAGCATCTGGGTTTCTGCAATAGTTCTGCCTCAGGTCCCTACGAATGAAAGCATATTATATTCCTATCCATGCCACTGCTCTGAGAACCTAAAAAGAACATTTTGGATAGCAGGTGTGCTACAGAGTTAGCACTGTCATGTGCCGCATACAGTATGTGACAGAAATTCTTTTTTCAGCATAAAGTAATCAACAAACATAAGCAGAATATTGAAATATACCAAATACTTATTCACTGATTAATGCTTATAGTAGAATATTGTTTACAAATCCAGATAAATAAATGCACATATGTATATTAAAGATGTAATTACTTTCACTTTTTCAAATACATTCATAGAATCATAAAATCGACAAGGTGGGAAAAGACCTTCAAGATCATCAGGTCCAACCCGTTACACCAGGACTGCCAAGTTCACCACTAGCAGCTTTTAAGAAGAAACAGATTTTTTTAAAAAAATAAGTAGTTAATATTAGGGCTAAGAAAATAGCCCATCACTTCCTCAAAGCTCTAATGAACTGCAGAATGGGAAGCAAAGATCTGAACTCATGAATAAGCTCATGTATAGACACAGTTCGTTTCAGTATAAGGGAAAATTTATGATAACTCTCAATTCCTTTAAAAACAAGGTAGAAATACATAATTAATTAATCTAAAGCATAATAGTGACAACTGTGGCTTGTTTCAAGATGAGCTTAACAAAAATATTTCCATATTAAAAAGAGAAGAAAAGGAAGGGATTATTTTTATCAAGTATGCTCCCTTCCCAGCATTAAATCATTGTAATGAAAGATGCTGCAAATCAAAACCAGTTCATGAATATTCATTCGATGAAACATGGAAATGGGAAATACACATACGCATTTGGGAACTGCTCTGCTGTTTTATTGTGTCGGTGCGGTGACATTGAGCTCCAGGCTTGACATTTCTTTCCCGTGAGAGTGAAAGAAGCTGTGCCGCGGTAAGTCACACCATTGCCTTGATAGCATTCCTCAGTAATTTGAGCCTGCTCAGGCACATCAACAGCTGTAGTGAATAACAGAAACCAGTCCCTTGCATCTTAATATATTGATATTTACACATAAGCCTAGAAATCTAACATAAAACCACAAGCCAGAGTATTTCACTAACAACCACAGCACACTCTCTGTAATAGAATCCTCCTCAGACTGTAGATCAAAAGGAAGCTTTCCAAAATGCTTGTAAAAATTTAGTGATGTGCTAGATTAAAAGCACTTGTGCATCAACTTTGCTGTCCTGCATGGCGGTTTATTTCAGCTAATGATGCAAATAGTTCACATATGGATCAAAACTTCTCCACAGTAAGGGAATGTCTGCGGCTTCGCCACAGATGCATGTGTGGAACAAGCCTGCCTTGTGTAAGGAGAATTTTCTGTTGATTGTTTTTTTTTGAGTCTTGTTTCAGTGCTCTGAAATCATCTTGGGTTTTGCTATGAATTCCATTTTCAGGAGCCGGCATATAACACTAATTAACTTTTCCATGGAGCATTTAAAAATTTAGAAGTGGAGGGAATCACTACTGGGCAAAAGGAAAAGACCTCTGTTACTGCAATTCTTCTGAAGCTGGATCAGTAGGTGACTTAAAATCTTCTGCAATATCCACCAGTCTGAACATTTCAGCCTGGGCTCCATACCAGGCTCAGGAGTTCATCTGATTAATAGCAATACTGGGAGTGACAGCACTAATACAACTGAGCACCCAAGATTTTTACAAATATACCATGATGACCCTTCATTTTCAGATGTCTCCTATGGTTCTTACCAGGGGCCTCTGCCTCTGTCCCATCACAGCGAGGAATGGTGCAATATTCCCACCGAGCAGTTCTGTTGGTAGTGTAACACCATGGCATCTTCTCACCATCAGGATTTCTACAGTAGTTTTCCTCTAGGTTCCTGAAACAAGAAACTCAGCTAAGAAAAGCCACTCATGGCAATCTAGATTATGAATAAGAGGAGAATGTACCTTGCTGTCTAGTTTACTGTTGTATTTACTGATGGAAAACTTCTGCTGTCGTTTAGTGATGTCATTTACTAGATGAATAATTGCAACGCGCTAGTGTTTGGATGTGCTAAACCAGACACTTGCTAGATTGCTAGATAAATTAAGAGCTTGTATTTCATGTTTGAGGCCAAGAGCAACATGGCAGAAGCATAGGGTGAAATAATCTAGCCACATTATTGTAACTTTCTTACTCCACATTGCTTCACCTGAGCAAAATGCAGTAAAAGGATGAACTGAAGAACTGAAAAGGGAGAAAGTCAATCAAGCAGACCTTGAAAGTCAGAACTGGGAAGACACTAGTGTCCAGGAATGAAGAAGTGAAAAAAAAAGAAATGTACAAAAAAATTTGAGAAGATGGAGTCCAGCAGCTGATGGATGCTGATGCAATCAAAGAACTTTGCAATATAGTTGAAAAAAAATGAAGTCATTCTGTGCCTTGGTATTTCTCATGGATATTGAATACTGGAGAAGTGTCCCTTACTTGCAGGGATAGTTTTCAGGAGTGCGAGCATGTTTGTGAGGAGATTGAGAACTCCAGTGCTGACAGGTATTTCCCGATTCTGTAACAGATATTGTGCCTTGATAGTCTTCTCCTCTTCCCGATAGACACTGACGCCCTGGTGCAGGAACTGGTGGGGGTGTTGCTATTACAGAAAAAGAAACTGAAATTAAGCAGTGCTTTTAGACATGGCAAGAAACAAAAGCAAGACCATTTTGTGCTTCAAAATTAGGTGAGCTTTTAAGCTTTAAATTTTAGAGACCAGAATGTTTGAAAATCCCAAAAGGTAGAGAAAACACCTAAAAATATCTGAAGTTTTCTTTCTTCAACTTTAACATCTTCATGAGCAGTCAGACTGCCAGAAGATTATTTGCATCTGCCCTTTTACAGCAGCCAGGATACAACACAGCCAACACAACTGCTTGCAGCCCCATCAGAACAAAGCTTAAAGTGATAAAGTGGTAATACTGTGAAGAAAACTGGGGTGAAAGTGATAGACCCATTAGTGATAGGTACAGGTATAGGTGCAGGTATAAAAGAGATGTACTTTACACTGATGAGAGTTAGGGATAGCAAGAATGAGATCTAATGAGAAGCCCCAAGGAAAAATATCATGGCAAGGACAGGTCTTCAGAGGAAAAGGAAACTGAGAAAGTGGAGAATTTAATTGGAAGAACAAAACAAAAGCCAAAAGATCTTCAGAAATAGTGAAACTGTTGGACATGAAAAGAAGACATCAGAAGAAATATTAGAACCACTGAAATGACTGGTCATGGCAAAACACATCAAGGGAAATGCGCTTCAGTCAGAAACATTAGAAATGATTATGGCAGAAATGTCTGGCCTCAGAAGAGTGATCAGAGGTCAATTTCAGGATTATTTAATTTTTTTTCTTTCAGATAGAAATCTGGAATCTTTTATTTTTTCCTTCATCTTTGGAACTTCTGTTTGTTCTAGCTCCTTGCACCAAGCTGCTTAGATGTCCTTTTATCTAGAAGTCAGACTCACTGCAACGAGGAATGTTGCAAAATTCCCAGCGTTTAGTTGGACTGTTAGTGAAACACCAGGGCTGAGGTTCACCATCAGGGTTACGACAGTAGTTCATCTTGAGATCCTTCTCTGGAAAACTGAACAGGAAAGCAATTGTTTTAAAATGTCACTAATGGCTCTAACAATTATCCTGTCTGGGGAAGGGTGGTCTTCATGTCACCATTGACAATAAACAACCTATCACAGAATCTGACTCACTTTTCTGGGAGGTATCCATGTGAGTGAGGTTGCTGTGAGTCCCAGCGCTGGCATTCAAGCCCAGACATTGTTGTCGCAACTACTCCATGGTAGTTTTCTCCACTGCAGTGCATGCACTCTACTGTAGGAACAAGGCACAGTGAGGACAAGAAAGACAGACAGTCCTTAGGGAACTGGTGCATAAACACTCATCTCATATGAAGCTCAAGACCCTTACTAGAGCACAGGGCTGAAGGGCAGGGCTTTTTTTGGAAATTACAAGCTTATTTTTGTTGGTAAGATGACTTCAACTAGTTGATTATGTTTATAGCATTCTATTAAAAAATACAAGCCAACATTATAGACTATACTTCTTAATAGGACTAAATTAAAGTTATTAAAATATAATTGAAAATCTGTGCTTTGCTGCTGCCATGTTTTATTGAGTTTTGCACTATCAACTGCCATTTGGTTCAATCCTAGAATTAAGACATGTGAATACAGTCATATACCATTTTTTAGCTAAGAAAAAAAAAAAATAAAGGCTGTTTTGGGGTCTCTGTATCTCCCTTGTTGGTGTTGAAAATGCCTTTGGAAAGTTTCAGGTTAAACTAAGATCAAGTTTGGAACAAATACTCAATTAAATATAAAAATATCTGAATAACTTTGTATTCTTGAACACACCTTCCAAAAAGGGAAAGAAATCAGTATGTGTATCCTGACCTTCACACTCTGGGACGTTACAGTAATCAAATCTGGTAGCAGGATCTGTTGTGTAACACCAGGGTCCCTTTTCATCATTATCAGGATTTCTGCAGTAGTTTTCCTCCAGTCCAGCATTGGGATATTTTTCAGGCGTGTAACTGGAACAGAATTTGAATGGGATCAGAGAATAAAGAAAGTGTCCCAATTGTTCAGCTGAGGACTCTGAAAATGAAATCTTTATCTGAGGACCATTCTGTAGATGCTGTTCATTAGATGCCTCCTAATTGCTACTGTGTGCCATTGCTGAAGGATTAGTCATGCCATAGCTATAGATGTCAGGAAATAAGCTGCCTCTAAGGCCAGTCATGACTTTAATACTTGAGTATTAAAGCACAATATGAGCACATTGGAGTATTAATACTTTAATACTCCACATACTCAGTTTCCAGTAATTTTTGCTTCAGCGGAAGAACCATGTAGCATGTAGAGAAAAGTCTCCTCTAGGACATGCTCCCTGGGAGGTGCAATGAGAAGACACTTGCTGCAAGGTGAAGCCCTCTGTAACCTGAATTGTATGCCTTCTGAATAGGAGATTACTAAATAAACCCAGTTGGGTGTTTTTCATTGAATACCGGAAACACTACCCTAGCAATTTTCTGTAGAGTCACTGATAAAATGATGCACCTCTGTGTCAGGCGCTGCATATTATACCTTTAGCCAAGAGAAGTTCTTGCCCTGGTGAGATTAATGGAAAATTCTTATTTCAGCAGAACACTTCCCTGTCTAGTGTTTTGCTCATGTAAGGACCACAAAATTTAAATACAACTGCCAAGACTGACAATGTCCCTATTGATCATTTAGCCAACTCAGATCAGAGAATTATCTTATTCTAGATAAGTGTAGAAAAATATTTTATAGGAAGACTTTGAACATCAAATTACTTATATAAACATATATGAAAAGTCCTTACTTTGGCTTATGGGGGACATTATCAGCCCACTTCTGGCATGGTACACCCTTCTGAGTTTTGGCTTCTGTTCCTCTGTAATCCACTCCTTTTCCTTCCTTGCATTCCAGAAGATAAACTGAGATGATATATGTTTAATTAATCAATATCATGGCATGTGCATTGTATTTTAGTACATAAAAAAATCCATTTTCATGCTAATATATTTAAATACATTTGGTCATAGTTTGACTTTCTTATGAAGTAAAAAATAGACAGCAGATAACAGTTTCATTAAAGTTCACCACACAATAAAAGAGATTTAATTAATTAATGATATTCTAGAGCAACGATTTTCTGCTGCACCAGATAAAATTGAAGGGGTATATTATATATGTTTTTATGTTCTTAGATTTTGGAACTTAATAGCACTGTAATGAAGAAAAGGAATGAAAGAATTAGCAATGAAATCCTGTCTCTATATAAGCCAAGGGGAATTTTAACACTGAATAAGCCTGGGGTTTGTATCAGTTGCCTTATAAACATTAAATTGTTTTAAATTATTAATAATTAAATTAAATGAGAAATGAAAGCTTGATGTTGTTAATTTTCTTCCCAGGAGGAGGGAGCAACGACAACACCATTGCAGCCTTAAAGATTTTCCTGGGAGGACTGAACCTCTTTTCCCAGCAAAGAGCTGGTGACTGCGAGGGGAGAGCAGGGTTGCAAGGGGCAGCTCTGTCAAGGCACAGCAGAAAGAACTCAGATCTTGGCATGTTCCCTCAGAGCTTCTGTATCTGCAGTTTTGGCACAGCCAGTATCAGGCAATGTGTCCTCTGGTTTGGAAAACTAAGCAGGAAACTCATTTAATATTTCTCTATGCACAGGACATATTTCATCAGCCAGTTCTTCCTTCCTAGCTGCAATGAAACAATCTGTATTTTAGGTTGTGACCTGCCTTGTCTCAATGTCTTTAAGTACTGCCCAAATCAGATACTTTTGAAGATTGTTTTGCATGTGTTTTTCTCAGTATCAAAGTAATATCAATGCTAACATACAGGCAGAAGATTAATATAAATCTGGGGAAATAATGCCTTTTACACAGATCTGTCTTATCAAAATTGCAAAAAACTAACATTTGAACCTGAAATAAGGTTCAGCTCTCCTGTGGACTGATAGGTAGTTTAGCTCTGGATTTATAGTTGTACCTTTAGGAACATCTTTATTTCAATGTATATATATGGGCAAGTTTACTCTAGAAAATTTAGCTGAAAGCCTTTTGAATCCTTCAATTTTGCAATAAATTAGCATTAAAACCCTCAATAACTGCACACTGAATCAGTCAAGAGCTGACTCTTTATTGTTTGCATAAACTTTTGACCGTTTATATAACCTTTAGGTTTTTTTCTGATGTCAAATAACTGACTTCGATCCCCAAACTTAAACCATGTCCCTTGAGTTAACTATTTAAGAACAGATTTGTGGATAACAATTCCCAAATGCTAGCTTTAATCCTCATTACTTTTTTCTATAAGTTATAGAAGGTTAACGTTCTCTTTTATAGCACATATCCTAGAAAAATAATTAAGTGTGAATTTTATATCAATTATCATCCTTTTCTTTGAATAAAATGATAAAGAGCAATTAGGTCTCATCAAGTAATTGCTTCAACTGAAAAAAATCATGTTGATTTCAGCAATAGTATTGCAAAAGCATCTGGGCACGTGAAAGGAATTTCCTTGAAGTATCAAGACAGCAGCAACTGCTGGAGACAGTGATTTGATCTGACTAGGTAAAAGGTATGTTTTCCTTTCAGTTCTGTAAAAATTGCTTAAATGGATGCTATCATTAAAATGGACAGATAATTATTTGAGAGTCCTTACTGTTACTTGAGGGCATTCTGCTTTTCAAGAAATTGAAACCCATGCCTATGATCAAAAAAGGCTGCTGTAACAAATCCTCTCTGGATACTGCAGAACTCTCATCCAAGTTTTAACCTCAGCAAATCCAAGGTATGTCCCAAAAATAAACCAGAATCACATTTTAGCTCCTGATCACAGTACTAAACTAAAATCAGTAAGGATTATTTATGTGGAAGTTACTTGCTAACTTTGTTACTTTTCCAATTGATCCATTCAGTTTTCCTTCTACAACAGGAATTGCTAAGGAGATTTCTTAGCATTACTTAATCATGATTCAGGGATATTACCACCAGCTTCTGGATATAATAAAAAAAATGTCCAAAACATTAAATTATCTATCAGTTGCATATATATAAAAAGGCAACTGGCTGAAGGCTTCAGTAAATATCAGGCTTCAAAGGACCCTCAGTGATCTGAAACTCCATAAAAAGCACAGCCAGCTTTTGAGATGGATGTGGCCACTTAGGGCTTTGTTCAGTTATTATCTTCAAGGGTGGAGGATCCACAGCCTGTCTGGGTGATGTAGTCCTGTGCTTACCCACCCTCTCTGTGAAAAATTATTTTCCTTATACCGCAATGTCTGAACAAAATCTCATTTGGATGCTCAACTGCTACATAAAATCTTCTTGCAGGTGTTATACACATAACATTATCTTATCCTACAAGTCTTTGGAGGTCAACAGAGGAGTAAGGATGCAGTTTTCTGATGCTCATGGGTATTTACAGTAGTTATTGCGATTCTTGACTTTTGGTTGGAACTGGCATATTGAAATCACTGCACATTTTGCATGATGCAGCAACTGAGAACCTGGTTCATTTTTCCTTTTCATGCACTTCGTTAAAGGAGATCACCCTCTTGGTGGATACTATAGTTTCCAATTTCTGAATATTCTCAAATGCGTTAATATTTTTACAATTAAGCAAGTGGTGAAAGGCAGTGCTCACTAATCATTTAACACAGGACAGTAGTAATTCTGTTCAAAAATTACCCCATTGTCTTACATCTCAATGATCATTAAGGAGATTCTTTTTCCCATACGTATTACTGAAGTCGGAGAACAATACAATGAAACTTACATTACATCAAAAATAAAGCACGTTCCTTCTTCCCCGCATATAACAAAAGCACTGTGATTGATTATGTAATTCAGAAATAGTCTTAAAACCCATTTTTTTTGTATGCATCTGTCATAATGTGATAGATTTTTAAAAGATGATGAAAAACCTGCATAGTTGCTATTGCTTAGAGACAGACTTCCTATTTTCAGAAAGATCAAATACACTTCAATCAAATAATTCTCATCTATGACCAAAGTGATCTGAAACAAACCATGCGCAACAAAATAAGTACCCTCAACAGAGACAGAGAAGATGCCTTAGGTTATTGCCTGGTTTAAAAGGAGAGAAGGTGCCCTTAAGCATCTCCATTACTCCCAGCATCTTCTCTGTTCCCTGAGCAACAGTGCTCTTTTCTGCCTGTGGATGCTAGGATTTAGGGAGCAGGAAAGATGCTGGAGCACTAATCTGGTACTCTAGATGGTACTGCTGCTATACTAGCAATGAGGCAAAACCCAGGCATTAGGTATGGACTGACCTACCCACTTCATCTGACTCAGTGAAGGCTTAGCCCTCATACAATAGCATATGTGAGTCCCACTGGAAAGTGTCTCTCAGTGAAATAGTATAAAAAGGACATAGACATACTTCTTTTTTCATAAAGAACTGCATTTGTTCTTCTGAATAGCACTGCTGTTTTTGTGTTCTCAGCCAGTGTCAAACACTGTTGGTCTTTACTGGTGAATAAGAAGGCCCTGTTGAAATCAAAAGAAGAAAGCAATGAAGAAACAATAGCCAAATGTGTGCAGTATTTTCCTGAACACCTTTTCTAATATTCATTTATAATTTCAGTAAGCACTGAACTTCAGTGACATTCAACATTGAGTGTTGTTTCACAATTCTTTGAGAATTGAATCTCCCATTTTCAGCAATAACTTTGACTCCTAAGTCTTCATACCAAGCTTAGACTGAAAGAGAGCTACATGAACAAATTATGACAATGGATAAAAAAGGAGGTTTACAATGTGTCAGAGACTCCAAAGAACATGCTGAAGAGGATATATGCACAAGGGACCTTGACCTTATTTTAAAAAAATGAGTGATCATTCAATGAGTGAGGCATTTTACATTGTTCATCAGTTACCAAGAAACAGGTAAAACACACAAGCCAGGACCTTATGTTACCTTATAGTGACTGTTCTGAGTCATCTCACGTGAAGCAATGTAAGCACTTTGGAAAATGCTTACATTTGTCTTTTCAGCAAGTGCCTAGTCTGTAAGTCTGCGAAACTGGAGCAGATGGTATAACCTTTACAATAACATCTAAGGAAGACTCCTGACAGGCTGAACAATTTCTACAGCTGGCTTTTCTGAAGCAAAAAAAAGGTCAATAGCAACATAACATTCAGTAGGTAGGTCTGTATTGGGACAGCAAATGCTGCCAAAGCCCATTCTGCAGCCTTGCCACCAACGGTCATGTCTCAGCGTGCCTGTGCTCCTAAGTTCACACAGCCTCTCCCTAAAGGAGAGGGATCACATCTGGACTTACCACTGGCAACCATGTCCATGAGCTGTCTGGTTGTCCTGGGTCAAAACTACACTGGGAATGGTTCCCCCTAGTCCAAGCCCAGCCCTCAGTAATGTTACATTTATAAGTAGGAGTGCGGTTAACAAGTATGGTCCAACACACTGCTAAGGTAGGATAACAAGTATGAAGTATTGATCTGAATTTGGTCTGAAGCACTAATGTGAAGGTGTTGCAGTGCTGGCCTGCCCTTAAAGCTCTGCCTAACATTGACCTTTCTTCCTCTAGATCATCCCCTGCCAGATAACATCTGTGCTTTACTGATTGTAATAGATCTCACATAATCAATTAGGCAAGCAAGGACAAAACATCCTGATGTTATTTCAGTGTCAGATGATGGTAGTCTCAGATCTGAAGCAGAGGCTAAGGAATGATACTGTACCTGAATATGGCTCAAAAGGGAACAATAATACTCTGCAAACTCTAAGTATATAACCTGAATATACAGACCTGCCCCCTCTGCCTTCTTCCCCATACTCCTGAGCCAAGTACAACTGAAGCTCTGCCCTCTCTTTGTGATTTTCAGAGAGGGGAGTCAGATCAAGGAGACACGTGATCAAAGAGAACAGTCAGCAAACCCCTGCCACCCTTCAGGGTTACATTTCTTTGAAATAAGCATAATTTTCCCTTTTGATTTAAAACACAAATTTACAAAACATTTAAAAACTCGGCAACCAGGGTACTCCTGATGGAGAACCAAATGCTGGAAACAGCCCTGCAGACAATTAATATGCTGAGTTCAAAAGGTATCCTGCAATACTGGTAGATCAAGAACTCATGAAGACTGCCTCTCATCACAGTAACAGATGTCTCTCCTCATTACTCCAGTTGCCTATTGTACTGCTGAAGCCTTTGGCTTTGGTACAGAAGCTGTAGGCGTAAAGCATTAGGCTCTCCTGAGGCAGAAGCCTCAGCAAAGGCCTGTAGTACAGACTGGAAATAGGGTTTAGAATCATTAAGGTTTAGATGGTTGTCTCTTTCCCAAAGTAAATAAAAGTTACATAAGCTCAAACTCTAGCAAAATTCAGACTAATGGATGTATCTGCAAAATAATAGGCAATGCAATGAACATAAGGAATGCCATTATTGCTGTCCTAAATTTTCTAGAAATTATAACTCTTTAATGCAAAAGGAGTGCAAGAATCTTGATAAAACCATGTCAAGATGGTTTTCAGTATGCCAAGCTGCGCACCAAGATATCATAATATTTTACAATAAAAATTCAACATGATTTTCTTAGGTTTTCTATTTCTGCTGTCTTCATTCATATGTCTGTCCTGGGTTCAGCAGTAGCAGTCATTTTTCTCCTTCTTAGTAGCTGGTGCAGTGCTGTGGTTTTGACTTTTGGC
>WYDI02032942.1:0-61644 GCA_009867235.2 Psittacus erithacus
GCCCATGGCAGGGGGGTTGAAACTAGATGATCTTAAGGTCCTTTCCAACCCTAACTATTCTATGATTCTATGATTCTATGATAATATACACATGACTTCTTATGTTGCACTGACAGCATGTCAGTACTTCTTTTGCTCTGAGATAATTTGTAAGAATTTTGTTCCTACTCATAGCCTTAATTTATTCAACATTGTATAAGAATTTTGACATAAGACTGGATTAATCAATTGGTTTCAACAGGACTGCTCAGATGTACGCTGAGATCTGCTCAAAGGTACACCTGTGCATCTGTACACAGAAAACTTACATCTTTTGAGATTTATTTTCTCTGTAATTTTTGACATTATGTAAGGATATCATGCACAGAATATGCCCGGTGATTGTTTAGAGAACACAAATTCATCCTCAGCAAATTCAACCTTTAATGACATTTACCTGCTGACTGATTGATTTTGAACAGGAGCCCAGCCCCATACAGACCACATTAATCAAATCATCCTAATCATACTAGCATATTAACATCTTGAACTTTACTCCCAGCACCGAAGGAATGCAACTCACGGAATAATGAAATTTAGGTGAAATTATATCTTGTTTTTTAAATATAAAGACTTGTTTTTGACACAGAAAATGCATTCTTGCTGTACTCTGCTGTCTCCCCAGCAAAGAGCAAGAACTGTGAAAAAACACAGCTATTTTTGAGCAAACCAGTCATGTTGACATGCAATCATTGTAAAAACTGAACTTTCAGCAGGTAATCTGCAGTGATGCAAGTTTCACTTCATGGACACAGATAGTCAGAATCATATTAAGAAAGAGGAAAGCGTTTTTACCAGCAGAGATAACACTGATATTCTAAAACTTGAGCACGCTTAGCTATAAGCTCCAAAGATTAAAAGACTTCTTAACAGATCAGATGGTTCTGAAAAAGAGTTAGAAGAATAAGGTATGTAAAATCTTCTCTGTATTTCAAGACTAAAGAAGCTTAAATTATTCTGCCTATGGGAGAAGGTATGGGCAACCTAACAGTGGACCTGCAGTACCTACAGTAAGAGACATTTGCAGGAAGATGTCTCGAAAGTAACAAAGACAAAACCAAGATCTTTTAAAAGGTAGAGGAAGATCAGACAAGAAGAAAGGCACACAACTTCTCTCACTCAGTGATACTGAGCTATTTTTTCTTCTGTCAGACAAGGAATTTAGGGGAAACTTCAGCTGCAAACTCTGTTAACACTGCCTTTACCAAATTTCCTGAGCCAACACACTACATCAGTGTACTTGCAATATCCATTCTGAGACCCAAAAAGACTTTCTGATTTCTTCGTACAACAGAAACCAATCCACATCACCTGGTTATACCATTGTAAAAGAAAAGAGAGCAAAAGGGAGTTCAAAAACCAAATTATCTACTCTACAATAAAATACGTGATATAGCTGGAAACTGCAACTTTCATGCAGTTTTCCATTAAAAATTAAGTGTAGGAACATCAGTTCTTAGCATCACTGTATTCAGAGATGCTTCGGTTTACTGTTATGCACTTAGAGAAGATGCCAGACAAAATGATTATGTGATACTAAACCCAGGGAATGTTGCTATATTTTGTATTTCACCTCAGATTAACCTCCATTCACATCAGTTGAACTTGAGTTTCTGACTGTACATTTGTACAGATTGATTGTTAGGTAATCTAAAGGGACATTTCATATGCAGACCTACATTGAGTATGAAAATGTTTACAGGATCAGGACATTTGGTCAGAAGTTCTTAATGAAAGTGGTTTGGAAACTCATCTGGTATCATTATAAACTGAACGAGTAAAGTTCTGGCAAAAAATAAAGCATGCATCCGTTTAAAAGCTGCGCACGCTTTTTGTTTCTGAATACCATAGTTTAAGATATCTAAGTCAGAAGTCTTGACTTAGAGGGTTTATTTAAAATATAGCCTTCATTTTTTCTCACGAGGCTTTAATTTGTATTTTAGACTTAGGATCATAGTCCGTATTAATTTTGAAGCTTCATGACTAATCTTTAACTTTACCAAAACTGTCCAGGTATCCTGAGTGCTACTATCTCGTTACACACAGCAGCGTCTTATGCTGCTGATGGAACACATCTTGACTAAATATCTCAGCAAGTGATTACCTCAGAAACAACTTCTGGTGGGCTGTTATATCAGACTGCTTCATACCTTCTGATGCTCTCTTTCATTAAAAAATCTTTCAAGCACATAATAAGTCCTTTTTTTTTTTAATCCAACACTTTAAAATGCTACACTTATTTACTTAATCTTCAGTACCTTTTAATCACTTCGCCTTTTTGTCTAAAGATGGTACATTGAAAACAGCCAGTTTACTCCTTATCAGTTTTCTCATTGTTTAGTCACAATTAGAAACAAGATGTTCCTTAAGATATTTCATAGTTTCATCAAATTCTATTCTTCCTGTTTTTTGCAACTGGTTTTAGTACTGTTCTCTTCTTTCCACTGCTTATTTTGTCACATTTCCCAAGTTTTACTATAACTCAGTGTTATATTGCTGTATGCTCTAGAGGTTATTTAGATATGAAGTGGTCTTGACTTGTTATCCTAAAAGGCCTTTCTTGTACACAGAAAATAATCTGCTTCTGCAGTTAACACTTAGCTCGCTACTCTTCCTTTCAGTGACATTCATTGACAGAAAGTAGAACTGTGACAATTTTATTTGGCCATTTGCTTAATGCAGTTATTTTGGCTTTTGATAGGTAAATGAAACCCTGCTCTTTTCTCATGACTTGCCAGCACTGCTGAGATAGAAAGGTGCATGTCTAAACATATTAAAACACATGTTCGCAAGGCAGATGCAGAATGACTTATAAAGTGTATTAAAGCAGTCATTTCTCCAGCTGAAGAACTAAGACAATGGCACTTAAAATGAGTGTGTTGAGGGGAAAGTGTGGGGACTCATTGCTACACTGCTCAGCTGACTCTTCAAGAAGCTCCTTTGCTGCTAAAAATGTATCCATGAATTCCCCTTAACAATAAAGTTACTTTCGCAAAACAACTCCAGCCGTAGTAAAACTGTCAGCTTTCACTTTTATTTTTCATATTTCATTAGGTCTCTGTTATAACATTGTTTAAAGAGCAAAACTGAGAGTCCAAATTGTGCATTTCTTTAAAATCCCAAATACTGTTCTCTACTGAATGTTGGTCTTGTATCACGTTGACCTGAAGAGGGACACAAAGCCATCAGAAATAGGAAGGATGCAGCCAAAACTTCTATTTTTCAGTACATTGTAATACTTCTTTTACTCCGACTGAAAGTCACAGCAAAACAGTCTTTGAGAATAGAGGTTGAATTTTAACACTTTCCATCTGCATTTGCCCCAGGTGTTACCTTTTCTAAATGCAAAATGATTAACTGAAAAATATTACTTTCCTTTTTAAATGAAAAGATATGTTGTCCCAAACACAATCTCTTTACACTCTACTAAACACAGACAGGGATGGCTAGAGGCTACAAATCTTTAGGTTCTCCACTGATGCATAAACTAAACAAAAAAGACAACCTTACTTGTTTCAGAAAGCTTTATTAGAATAGGAATCTTTGAAGACAAACACAAAAGATTCTAATATGTTTAGATTTTATAATGTAAACAACTAATTTAATGCATCACTAGCAACATACAATAGTCGCCATCTTGCAACATGAATGCAAGTAAGAAACTGATGTAATCTGTGAGATATTTCAAAATAATTGAGAATGAAAAAAGAGCTTTTATTGTGTAAACTTTCCCCGTTTGCATTTTTTAAAAGGATCAGAAAACTGCAGCACTTGAACCTTTGCTAAATGAAGGTAACAGGCAATGCCTTTTGAACTGGCCTCTAAACTAAGAAGATGTAATTGCCTGAGAAAGGGTATTTGATCAAAAGGGATTTAAGTGTTACTTATCAGGGGAGTTCCAAAAAACTCCGCAAGATCCAGTTTATTTAAATGAGGGCCAAGAAACTTTCAAATTCTTGCAAATTTTCTCAAAGTAGTTTGACATGTGTAAATCTATTTGCCAGCATGTCAGACTACTTCTGTGCTAATGTTTTTGTTTATAAGGGCAAATGGTGCTTTAAATCATTTTTTGGTCAAGCCAGTGTTTGATGCCTCCTTTTAATTTCCTTAATTCCTTTCCAAACCCATATCTTCTTGCTTAACTATTTTGCAGCTTAGAAAGTTATAGCAAACATTCCTTTCCAATTTTTTGCTTTTGTACTATTTTCCTCACAAGCATGGACAGATGATACATGATGACAAAAAAGTTCTGCACACTGATCCTTGTTTATTTTTCATTGAGTTTGAAAGAATGATTCTGTCTTCTGGCATACTCCAAAACCAAGCTCCTGGTCTTGCAGTATTAGCTGCATTGATGAACTGAGGCACCCTGGGAAGCCTCACTGACATGAACAAAGCTTCATGTACACCCAGGTGTCCCCTAAATGACTGACAGTGTATTATTGCCCCACTTCACATAAATGACAATGAGGTACCGAATCAAATATGACAACATAAAAATTTCCTCAATTCATAATTCCCTAGAACCTGCTGTGCTAGAAAAATGACCCCAATTATTCAAAACAGCGTTAAAATATGAAATATTTAGGGAGTAGTCTGAAATAGGACTGACTTGCTGAACAGCCTGATGTTTTGAAGCAATGACTAAACAGGCTTCCTGTGATCTCAGAAACCAGCTAAAATCTTTACATTACTGAGATGAGCCCTGTAGCCAGTATCAGCAAAAGGTGTGCTTTTTATGTAAATAGCTGAGGCATGATAGGTACAGGGAGCGTCCAGAGCCCCATTGCTATCAGCACAGAGAGAATTGAGCCTTTGGCACTTACAGTATCGAGCTGCCAGTATAAGAGATTTAGCAAGAGCAGAGATATAAACAAATGCCAAGGCATCCTTTACGAATTCCTGCCATATATGCAAGTTCTAAAAATCCTGCAGCAAATGCAAAGCTTTTTTATAGATAGCTGAAGAGCTGAATGCTGAGGAAGAGAAGCTCTCAGTTTGTCTGCAGGTTATGCTTAGAAGAATTATGAGATCAAGGAATAAGACTTTCTGGGGACTGCTGGGGAACACAGCGACTTCAGCAGAACATGTCTTATTACCTTAAACTGCCATAGCAGTCCCTCCTTGGGGTCCATGTGGCAACCTCCAACCATGAGGAGCACATGGCTTGCAGGTTTGATCAATGCCGCCACCACCTGGATATGTACTGGTGGCAGGGATGGGCTTGGGTGTAGAGCAAGGTAAGCATATTCTTCCTGAAAATAGATGTACACTGGAAAAAGCAGCTTTGTGTTGGCTAAATCCAGTTCCAGAGATGGGACAGGTATTCTGCAATTTCAACTGTAAATAACTTCAGAAACTTAGAAGTTAGCTGTTAGTCTGCTTAGCTTTGGCCATTTGTAGTGAAAACAAAAGGGCAAGATTCACTTGATGGTCAATACTGGACTGTGGAAAATCATAGCTTACAGCTCTTTGACTCCCAGGAGGAATCGAATCCATCTTTTCACCTTTCAGAACAGCCCCCTAACTGCCATCTTGTGGGGTATTACAAAACAAGAATTCCCCCAAACGCTTCTGCTCACACAACTCTACTGAGCAGACTGCTTTAGTGCATCAAAGAAGATGACTACTCTCCGCTTTTTACTTTGTGTTCCTGTGGCCATCCCGCTGTGCTGCTCTGCAGCATGAGGAGGGTTCCTACAGGGGATTCATGCTTCTGTGGAGAAAGGCGTAGAATAAAATTTACATCTTCTGCACCTTGTGTGAGCACATGAGCCGCTGAGCCTGTAGGTAAAATATTTCATCATCTTTCCCACCAGCTTTGTGAATCTCAGCTATATTCCTACTTTCACTACAAATGCCCAAGTACAAAATTAATTATTTTTTTTGGCTAGATGCACTTTTTTCTTTATTTTGGGACAATCTGAATTGTTTTTTTGAGGGGATGAAGAATGAGAGAGGAGATTTTGGACTGTAAAATCAATTATTTGTACAGCCGTAAGGATCTGTGGAAAACTAGGTCTCACAGTCTCCCTAATGATGGGAAAGAGAAAGAATGAATATGAAGAAATACTTATAAAATTTAAAGTTTAACTTAAGAGTTCACTGTTTTGGTTTTGCTTGATACCTCCATTTTATTGTTTATTATCTCAAGTCCTGGATCCTTGAGACAGAGAATTACTTGGAAGCAGTCTTACATTCAGCATATGTGAAGGATCTTACTGGAATGAAGCATTAGTACTGGGACACAGGCCGTCTGTAAGGGCTATGAAATGGAGGACACAAGTACATATGGAGCTTCTGGGGATGCAAGAACTCCCATCAAGCGAGGATATTGCACATTAGATGCTTTGAAGAGAAGGCTGGCTGGTGACTCCTTCCTGTCTCAAACAGTGCGATGTTCTGACACAATGATCTGAGAAACTCAGTGAGACTACAAAATACTATCTATGAAATTCGTTTGGTAGACAAGAGAGGGACTCAGATTCTATGTTAAATAAGCTATAGGAAGGAATATTAACACTTCTTTTCCCTGGAGATATCTGACACTTTTCCATCAGGGTATCAATGGCAATCACGTAAAAAAGGAAAGTGAAGTAATTTCCATGATCAAGCTAGGATAAGTCTTCATCTCTTTCTTGATGGGCCATTTAAAAAAACATCCAATGAAGAAAGCAGGATGTTGCTGCACCATGAATATCTAGGAACTGAATTTAACCTTAGTGCTTCTAAACATAGCTCCACAACTTCCTCATGCTCAGCAGAGATCTAAACCTTCAATGTACTGATCCATATTACAGGTAGCATAGCTTAGAAAGCAACTTTAGAACTGAGCTTTAAATTGGACAGGAACTTGCCACAATCTGCACTGAGTGTGCATGCATGACTACTTTGATACAAGAGTTTTACTTGGCAAAACTATTCCTTTGTTCCTCCAGTAATGCCACTTCTGCCCAGAATAGACACAAGTTTGCCTACAACAGACAGAAAAGTGCTTCAGCACCAAAAACATCAGCCAAACTATGTATAGATGAGTGCATAAGTTATGTAGACACAACAGATGACTGGAGTTTGCTATGGGAATGGTGCAGTCCAAGTTTACAGAAGTGCTCAGAGTAGCCCACTAGGGCTGGTTATGCTGTTAGACCTATCTCAAAAAGAAGAAGGAAAATTGCTGAAACCCTGAGAAGGTATTCAGAGGAAAATTGTACAAATTGGATAAAAATAAAGTGGTGACAGAAAGGAGCACTGTTTTGTTATCCCACTGTATTTCATGGGACATAAGCTCGGTTATTCCCCTGTAATTACTCATAAAATTACTAATTACTTATTATTAATTACTTATAAAACCCAACTTCCTTCATTTTCCTTTAAGGCTATTGTTGGAATATTTATTATGGGATCCTGGCTTCTTGCTATGAATCCTTGAAATGAAGGGGTGTATGATGTACTATGTAGATTCAAGGGAGTTGCATGATGATTATGCAAACAAAAAAACTATGAAACTTCACTTGTACTAGGTAAATGCATAATGCCAGCCATGTGATATTATTTCAAGAGAAGTGGAAAAATTAGGTGGCAAACACAATTTTGGCAAAAGCAAATTTCTTCGGATGCAACATGTGCAAATCATTATTTTGTCCTAAAGAACGGTTAAGGTAACGTATTTTGAAATGGCAATTATATCATTAGTGTGTTAAACAACTTCACTGAATGACAAGTGATTAAACACACATCAACAAACAGACACAGCATTACTCTGATTAGTGTGTGGAAAATGCCGCAGAATAACTCTCGGAAGTACAGGGTGGGTGGGAAAGTTGAGTCATGTACACTCTGTACCCTTCCTTGTCTAAAATGGAGGTGCCTACAAAAAAAGCAGCTAGGTTTTGGCTGTTAGTTTTAAATCATAAGGTTTGAAAGGTTTTACCAGTCCTAGAAATTAAAATGAACATAGCTATTAGAATGAAATACATCCTCTCAGGGTCAAGATGAAAAATCCAGATTCCTGATAATCCCAACTGCAACACAAGCTACTAGGGGGCTCTCCTTCCACTTTGATTTTGCCTCCATCTCTGTCACCAACTTTTGTCTAGTAGATGTATGCCTATCCAATTTTAACTGTTGAGTAGAAAAACCCACCTCTGTTGTCTTCCCTCTGTTTATTCCTGTCAGGGAAAAAGCTGGTAGATTTCTTGATACTGCAAGAAGGCTCAGTCTCCTGCTGCCATGTGACAAGGAAGAAAGTGACACTTTCAGCTTCTCCAAACTTCTCCAATACCTTTCCCTTTTAAGCTTCTTCCCTAACACCAGCAAGAAGATTCAAGATTTTTATATATCCCCATTGGGCAGCTGAGCCTAAAGTAACAGCAAAACAAACCAACCCAGAAACAGATTTCCAAACTAAGGATAGTGAAGAGCTGGCCTGTAGTCCATAGAAGGTTGGCTCACTCCATGTTGTTAATGCCTTTCTTTTCACTTCCACATGCTATGCTGCACTGAAAGCCTGCTAATGCAAGCAACTAAGGGTGCAGTTCAAAACATCTACACTTCTCCAGGTCAGGGCTGCTATGAACCTGCTCTTCCTCCCTCCTTATGTGTGCATTCCTGTTATTTTCTTACGCCAGATCATGCTACTGTATAGGGAGCAGGTTTAAGACTACCAAATAAGACAAACCTTTCTACAAAAAAGTAAGTTTTCTGTACAGTTAATTTTTGCCTCATCTTCTTCAACTGACATTTTACAAGGTGGGTAACCCGATCTAACAGTTTGCTGCTGCGGAAGGGGCTGGCTCCCACTTCTCTTCTCTTGGCTGGGCAGTCCTGATGTCTCCCTTGTTTCAGCTCTGGTACTCCTGTAAGTCCCAGTAGATCAGTTCAACTCACTCAACTGGATAAAAACTTGATTTAGTTTCTGCCAGCTCAGTGGTTTAGGAAGCAGCCAGGATTGGAGATGAACTCGGTGAGAGTCTCCTACTATGGAGATAATCCTGGGCAGGGTCCTGGGCAGCCTGCTCTAGGTAGCTGCGCTTGGGCAGAGGGGTCAGACCAGATAACCTTCAGAGGTCCCTTCCCACCTCAACCATTCTGTGATTCTGTGAATCTCACCACTCTTGTGAAACCTCACCAACAGTTGTCACCAACAGAAAACAGTCCCCATAAAATACATGGTCTTTCTTTGTCATCACTTACATGCCAAGCAAGGTAAGACACCCTGAGACTGCAACAGCAGCATTTCATATCCTGCTGACACTACTGTATAAACAAACATACACACACAGAGCCCTGGAACATCCTATTCTGCATCTTCAGCAAGTAATCACATTGGGAAGCTACTCAGAAAGCCCTGAATGAGAGCACAGAAGAGGTCAGGCAGGAGATAGCCGGGCCTTGGTTTATATTCTGTTCCCATTCAGCAGTAACAAATAACTCACTTTTTGAAAATGAATGATTACACATCCTGAACAAATATAAATGCCCGATCTCAGGCTCATCAAGGAAAGCTTCAGCTGCCAGGGAAAAGGGAATGTTCTGCCATGTATATCTAGGCTGAGATAATGTGAAACAGAAGATGAAGAATACAGAGAGAATGTACCAGCATTTCACACACAGTCATGGAGAGCGCAGCAGACGAAGAAAAAGTTCCAAATAGCAGACAACAACCTGGTGATTCTAACTAAAACCTGATGGGATGACTCCTGACTGCGACTTCCCCGACACAGTAACAGAAGAGCGAAACATGGTGCTATACATCAAAAGCATGAACTGGCTCTTCTGGAGCGCCAGGCACTCAGCTGTGGCCATGCCTGACTCTCTCTGAAGATTATGGAACTGTCAAGGAGAAGGCAGCAGCCAACCGTATCACACTGGCATGAGAAGGAGAAGTTTTTACAAGGTCAGGTAGGAGTCCTGATGCTGAAATGGCTGTGATGGAATTGTCAAGCTTTGGGAAAAATACAAGAAGATTTTCACTGAGTCAGACTGAAGTTTTCTCATTGTATTAAAGAAGCCACCCCAAAGAAATGAGAACTGCATTTATAGTCAATCAAGCAGAAATAAGCTGGAAAATGAAGCACATCAAAACACCAGCCAAAAAAAGCAATACATGTATCTTAAAAAAACCCCAAATCCTAATATTTTCTTATTTTTTGGTTATGCCCAGGACAAAAATGCCCCTTAAAGTAAATCTGAACATCTAGAAAACAATAATTTCACCTTAGAACAAAAATAATTTTAAGCAGGAATTAATGTCATGTCCACTAAATGATCTTTTTTTATGATTTGGAAAGGTATCTTAACAAAAAACCTAATCCCATTAATCTTTTTCAGTTACAGCACTGGAAAAAAATTCTCATTCTCTATACATTCCCTGACTACAGCATCAGGTTTTTTGGCTTTTACTTTTCTGACAGATAAGACAGTGATGCTGGCTGGCATAAATTCCCTAGATCTACAATTCTCAGACCATAACAAATACAGAGACGTGGAACTTCATATGCATTATGTAGTTGCTGTTACAGGTAAAGGTCTTCTTAAACCTTAAGTTTCAATGCTACAAACACCTTCCCCTGAGCCTGCCACCCATCCCTGAAGTCTTTAATCCCTAGAGAACTACTTCCACCTTTGCTGTATTCAAGTGCATCGGGAGTTGTTCACTGTTGGGCATCTCCACAATCTGTTAGCCCTGCCCAGAAATGCCAGTTTGCAGGCCGACACAGACGGTTTGCCTCATACCACATTTCCGTTTGCTTGTCACTGCTGCTTGTCAAGCTTCCCGTCAGCAATTTCTGAAACTGCTGAGCGTGGCATCTTCCTTTCAGCACAGCTCTTCCCTGTTGGACTCTCTTATCAAGTCTGTCTCACCAGTAGCTCTCTACTTCTACAATTTCAGCCCCTGCTTATTCCCTTTCCAGCTATTTTTATACTTGAAAATAAAAGTGATAATAGTGGTAGATTATATATAGCATCACACTATTGTTATCGGTCCTAGAAAATATAAGTATTCTATTTTACGCATTATAAAGTATAAGAGAATTCTAAAAACATGGTCTAACATACAACACAAATACAATGGATTGGATTAAATAGCATGAACTAAAAATATAAACAGAAAAGGTTTGCTTTTAAAGCACTTGTCACTTTAACAGCACATCTCATTGGGACTCTAGGGTGAAGTAAACAGCAGAAGTCAGTAATAAGCAAATGGACAATATTGCCAACTCTAAAACCCGCACATATATTAAAACCTCCAAAATCACCAAAAATTACTAAAAAGACTTTAAAAAAATGCACTGTTTTTTGATCTTTCTCCTGACATTTACCTAGAGAACTGGTCACTCCTCAAAGAACATCAAGTTACTGAGGGTTAAAAATTCAGTTGTACAAGCTGAGTATTTCATGGCAAGCATTCAAAAATCTCAAAATGGGCCCAAATAGAAAAAGAAATCATTCAGGAACAAAGTATTCTAAAAACCATTACATTTCTATGAAAGATGTTGTCAGAGCTAAACACAAAACCCAACAAAACGTGGCAGGCTAGACTGCAGTGGTACTTTAGGGATGTTTCCCTTTTTTACTGTTTGCCAAAGGAAAATGAAAGAGCAACAACTGCTTCTACAATACTGCTTCTACAATACTGCTTCATGATCAAATGAGATATGCCTTGTCAATCAGTCATTTGAAATACACACTAATTAGTGTACAAGTATGAAATGTTTATTTTTATCTGAAAGAGCTCAAATGAAGTATATGGGGAAAAAATGTAAACTCATTAAAATCACAAGCTAAACCAATCTAAAGAATGAAAACTTCCTACAGAGTATAGGAAAAGAGCAAGTGACTTGAAAAACTGCTGTGCCAAGTCTTGGCATATTTGAAAAAGCAAGATAATATACTTATGTAGGATTGCAACCATTTGGTATCTGCTGCAAAGTAAATCTACCACTTGATGTGAGTAGAAAGATATATTACAAGAGAAAAATCCAATCTAGAAGGCAGACTGTAGTGCTGGAGATGCCATTGGGAAGCTGGTTTAGGTGGGTTTTCTTCATTTGTCTTTGTTTTTTTGATCAAGGTATGTGGACAGCTGTGGTTCTTCTGCCCAGTATAGGGACAAATCTGGTATACAGCTCCCACCACTTTCCCACGAGCTATTCCAGAGTCTCACTTAGACAGTTTTGCTTTTAAGAAACACAGAAATTCTAAAATCTACATTTTAGAATGAATATGAGAAAAATTATATTCATGAGCATAGAAGTGGACAGATCCTGAAGTCAAACTATGTCAGGCCTCACAGGTGACACACCAACATGCCTCCATTGAAATCACAGGCTTTCAGGTGACTAGTCCTATGACTAGTCCTATGACTAGTCCTAATTACCAGTCCTAATTACCATACAACACAAAACTGATGATTTAAAAGTAATAGATAACTTAAGATGAAGAAGAGTTTCTAGAATTCAAGTTTTATAGCATATGGCTATCTTGCACTTATTGCATTTCTAACTTTAAAATGTGGTAATTCAGTTTAGCAAAGGTACAGCAGTTCTGTCTCCTATTTTTATAAGAATAATAACAGTATCAAGTTAACCTGCTGTGAGGGAAATGGGAGAAAAACAAGCAAAATCATACCAATTACACAGGAACAAGAAACAAAAGTTGGTTGCTTTGGGGTTTTTTTAGTTAGTCCATTAAGCGCAGTAATTTTGTCATTAATTAACATCAGTGCCTGACAGACACTTGATGAGATTTCTGTTTGTTTGCTAATGATTTGTTATTCTCTATTTATTCAGCTGATGGCAAATAATGATTCAAACCAGTCCTGCCACCCTGCTTATCAAACACAACCAGTCAACAGCATCCCTTTTCCCAGAAAATGGAATTCTCTTGATATTTAGGAAGGGGACAAGCAGAAATTTGTGAATCCTGTCCAGTATGTGGATCTCTTTTGTGACCCACTGGTTGGCAGCTGGCTTTTAGATGATTGTTTTCTTTTGCCCTCAGCTCAGATGAAATCTTTGCACAAGTGATGTGGGTTCAATAATGCAACCACTCCATCATGCAATGACAAAACATTTTTCTTTCCTTTTTAAGAAAACTGTTGAAAACTACATAACTAAAACCAATGAACCAATGATGAACATTTTTTAAAGCAAGATTAGGACATTGTAGCTACATTGTGTCTCAAGCAAACCTATTTCTGCACATCCTATGATAAAATCTTTATCTATGTGATTTCATGTTTTTTCTTTTTTTCCTCCCAGAAGAATGTCCTGTTTGGGGCACTGAATGGGTACACTTGGGATCAGACTAATGCTGCATGTAATCTAGAAGTTCCTCATTTCTAGGTGCTTGATTTTGCAGGCTCAGTAACACTTTTTTATTTAGTGTCTTAAATATATAATTATTCAGATGGCTCAAATGTGCTTTTTGCCTGCAACGTCTTTTTTCTGTTTACATATCATACTCTAGCCTAAATAAATGCTTAGACAAAGGCCAAGCTGGCTGGTAGCCCAGAATGTAGTTGCTATCAAATTGACAGGGACCACCTTAAATTCATTGAAATATCTAAATATTGTATTTGAGTTATAACTAGATTTTAAAAGACAATCTTCACCGAAAGAAAAACAGAGTGACATTAGAACAGCATAAACAAGTTGCTGGATGAAATCAGAATTGAATGTCGAAGTATGGTCTGACTTACCACAGCTCTCCATTATTATAAAAGACCAAACATTCAAACACTTAAGGACAGGAAGTATCCTCATGTTATCATGTAAATAACTAATGGGCTTAGTTTATGTTAACAACTAACTTAGAAACTTCCAATAAAATAAAAAATCCAACAACCCACCAATCAAAAATATGGCTAAAAGTGTCTGAAACTTTTCCCCAAAAGTAATTAATTCTGATAATTATTAAGAATTATCCCTCTTTCCTTCTTTCCTCAGAGAATTTGCCACAGAGCCTAAAAAAATGTATGGCAAATGTGAACACAGTACAATTTAAAGATGGCCTGCAAAGGCAAATAAAACTGGTACTGTTTCCAATTTACTGAAGATCTGAAAGGTACAAGGTTTGGTTTCATCTACTTGTTTCCTTTTTGGTTTTAAAACTTTTGGAGTAACCAAGTGCTGCCCTGCTTTTATACTTAAGAGTGTTGGAGAACAAGAATATTAAAACGGAAGCACCCCTCAGTTCCCATCTGAAGGAGCAGGGCGATGCGCAATTAACATTGAGGGTTTTTTTCTTCCTGGCTTTTCTCCAGAAGCTTGAATTAAACATTTTAAGAACAGCCAAACAAAATGGGAGTTTTACAGTCTGATTAAAAATTCCTTTCCCCTCTCAAATGCCAGTTTCTTGTGACAGATGATGGCAGGAGATGATGGCCTCATTTCGCTGCTTTTCCAGCTACCCTTAATCTTCTATTACAAATAGGATAGACAAGACCTGACACATGCATAAAATCAAACACAACCTTTGCAGAAACTTATATCTGACTTTAAACTAAAGCAAGCTCTTCAGGCTTCCTAATATGTCTTAAAAATATGTAACAGGCAATATAGTTTTGTCTCCTTTTTGAGTCACTCTTTAGATCTAATCAGGATTTTACTATGGCAAGATAGGCAAATCCCAGTGACAAGAACATGCCACATGAAAAGCAAAAGATGGGTTGAAATTTAAAATCTACTAATGCTGATATTCTGGCCCTACTGGATATTAATAAAATTACAAGAGTGCGGGGTGAAGGTATTATACCTGGTCATGGCTGGCTTCAATGGAGCTTCCGATACCTTGGAAAGTCATCTGCACAGGAGACAGTGTCAAACAGGTCATACACTCTTTGCCATTTTGTCTATCACTGTAGTGTACCTATAACAGAATAACATACGTAATCTGCTAAACACCAGGTTTGTACAAGGGAATCATGCTAAAATACTGTCCCTTTTCAACAAGTTTGTAAGAAGAATTCCAAACATTTACATTGAATTCATCTTCAGTATAAAACAAGGAGTGTGTAAAATAATACTGAACTGGGGCCAAAATTTCTGTGATTTGTCTGTTGGATAGTTTTTCAAGTGCTGTGTTATTCAGTTTCTGCGACCTGTGAGACTGAATCCAGGATGTTGTATCTATATAAGGATCTAGCTTCAGGTTTTCTTTTCCAGCCTAGATATAAATTTTAACAGCCTTGTGCAGCTTAGTTATGAAGCATACATGTAAATCATTATACTTCCAAAAACTTAGCAATAATCATTGAAATTTTTCAACTGTAATTCCATTCCTACTAAAATCCACTAACTCTTTTGACATGGCTAATGTGTATTTGAATTTGATTTTTAATTAAATCCAAATGACTGATAAAATGGAGAAGAACTCACATTCTTCTTGAGATGTCTAGGCTATCCTTTTCCAAGAGTAACTCATTCCCTACTAATGTCAAGATGTGCATATTGAACCTGAATCTTGCATGAAATACAGAGGAAGGTAGTGCTTCTATTTGAATTATTCTCCTTGTCTTCAGGCTCTCTTCCAATAGTTCTTAAATCCCCTAAAGAAAGCATGGATTTTAATATGTTGAGACAATATGAAATTAAATGTTGCCAGTGCTTCATTTATTAAGAACAGGTTGCCACTCATGCTGAATTGTTGAAATATTACAGTTCTCCGTGTAGCTCCTAGCTTCTAGACAGGCAGATCAAGCACTTTGTTCTACAGGAGAGGTGGAATTTAGTTTATGGTGGTAATTTACATTGGCTATGTGACCCCTGTCAGAAACGGAAAGAGAGATCAGCTCTGCTGGAGACAGACCTTTTATGTTAGTATCTATTTACAGCTGTACAGCTCTCAGGCAAAAGTTACATGATAAAGCCTCATCTTGACATTTAGGCTACAAAATCAAACTTTATTATTTCTGAAGACAACTAGGAACAATATTAAAGTTATTCCCATGGAAATGATTTAGTGACATATATGATATTTAATTGTACACTGTGTGAATGAAATCCCCCGTGCCTAGCTCTTCTCTGCCACAGGTATAAATTGGGAATAATTCAGCTGAAGCAAAATCAGTGCAAAACTGGCTGAGAGGAAAACCAAGTTAATGCTATAGAATTACTTTACCAACAACGCATCAAAATGGTTTTACTGTGGCCAAAAGTAAGATACAGAATGCAAAATTCTTGTACTGTGTATAAAAATACCGATTTCACTCAGCCCTTCCTAAAGTTTTCTGAATTATCCCTGCCTCTCTCTCCCTCAACCCCCACAATATGTGCCTACTAAATTGCTTGTGGCTTTCTGCCAGAAAAGCCATACTACTTACTTAGAAACCACAAGAGGCCCCTTCGCATATACAATGGTTTAACTTTGATTAATCAAAAGAGGTATGAAGGTATGAAATTTGGCTTGCAAATATAAACTGAAGTTCTTTAAATGTCAAGGACTACTGTTATGACAAGGACTTAAGAAGCTTCCACAACTGTGGTATCTGGTCGCAAGCTCAATATTCTGCTGAGTATGCATTGTGGGGATGTGATGTGGAGAAATGGGGCAGAAAACCTCAAGAGGATGATTCTGCACTGCAAGTATGACATAGCAAAATGTGCGAAATCTGGTGACCGAGAAAAGTACGTCTTAGATCACATATGGAGAAGTGGAAAAACAGCACTTTCTGAACTGCATAGCATGTCTGTAGGCTTATTTGTAATGAGAATAATATGAATAACATTACACTTCACAAATGTCCACTGGAATAAAGCAAAGCTAACAAGCTGAAAGAACAGGAGATACCCAGAGGAAAAATTATAATTGGTATTATGTGACATTATTATCTGCAATAGCAGATCTGATCCACAACCCCTGTAGAGTCCCACATTGAAATTGCAATAAGTTCAGAATTTTGGTTTCTTTCTAGGCTTAACTTTCCTAAAGGAATTTCATGATGCACTTTGGGCTTCATCTGAACGTATCAAGGCCATTACTTTGTAATTTCTTAGACAACAGTTCTCTAATTATCTCTTGCCCTGTTGAAGCTCTTCAGTTGAACCAACCCAAACACTTTCTATGTTAATAATATGAACAGTAATATAAAAACCGAAATACTGCACTTTGAATGGGGGACAGAATATAACTGTCCTTCCATCAAACCTCTCCAGTCTACAGATTTGTGCAGTCACAGAAACATTCAGATTTCTTCTACAATTGGCATGGTATGTGCAATTTCCCAGTAATCACATTTTGTAATTTATCAGTCTAGCTGCTCCATTCTCAAGCTATTTTATTCCTTTCTTCTTCAAATCTGAACCATGCTTGGGTTTTTCTGCCAACCAAGAGTGTGAAGTATTTACCTATTTGAGCAGAATGTCCAAATAGGCACTCCAACAGACAGGGTAGCGGTTGAATAGCTATCAGATAGTCTAAATAGGAACAGATGCTTCTAGGTTTTCAGCCAACAGTATGTCCTAGCTATTATAACTAAGTATGGGAGGAACCTGAATGTCTCTAAATCTGTTTGAAGAATATTGTACCATCTAAGGCAGGGAACAAATCAAGTAAATACTTGATTCAGTATTTGTCAAGGAGTGGTGACCGAAGGCTGGCCAAATTACTCACAAATTAGCTTAGTGCATTTTAAGGATTAAGCAGCAATGAAATTTCACTCATTAAAATTCAGAATGTTTTATTTGGATAACATATAAGCAGAGATCACCTTATAGAACAGCATTAGGAACCTTGTTAGAAAATAATGGCTGGCATACAGATGTCTGTAGTAAGGGCTGCGCAAGTTTCTGTGTCAAATGCAAGACTCCAGCCTCAGACTATTATGAGTGATTTACACATAATTCTCCTCCAAGTTATGTCCACACAGCACAAAGCAGCACCACAACAACAAGATCCTGGCAATAACTCTACATGAGCCTTGCTCATTTATTGGAAAAAGCACACAGCACTGCTAGCTTTTCTCCTGGGTAACTACATACATGGAGTACCTGAGATAAACCACGTATAACCAGCTCAGAAATTCCAAACACAGCGCTCCATGGATACAGCACAAAACCTCTGTGTTTAAAACGCAAAGTGCATGCTGGGCATCAAAGCAATGACATACATTCTAGAAGTCATTTTTTCCACAAGCACGTGCCATGCATTTACTCATACATGTATGCTTTCATGTTTGATATCCACATGAGATGCAACTGTATATCTTTTTCACAGATTGTTTCAGTCAGGAACAAGCTGCAAGGCATGAGTATGTATATAGGGGTACGACAAACTGGTGTATGTATATAGAAATGTATGTGAAGGTCTGAAACCATTTGACAACTATGTTGAAATTTGGCCCTTGTTTTTAATACTTTAAATTACTGAAGAGATGCAAATATTTTGACGGACATTTATAGCTTCCCATAAAGGAAGATATAAGATGAATGTTTACAATGTTACAAGTGAATGTGGAATGGCATAGCCAAAATTCTCAAACTTTTGTGTTGTCTTATAAAGGAAAAACTAAATTACACTGCATAAAACTGCATGAGAAATTACATTTAAGGTTACTTCTATCATAATGCTGCTCTAAAAGCAGGAAATTTCACATTTCGTATTTCTATAAAGGCATCTCTTGAATCTACATTTGCTATGGTACCTTCCTATGTGCAAGTGTCCTGATAGAAACTGTAAAAATAATTCAGGATTTGTCTTGAAATAAGGTACTATAATCCACTGGATCAATATGCAATTTCAGATAATGGCCATCGTTAATCCACATAAGTTATTCTGTAAATAGAACAGGATAGTCTGCTGGTCTTCAGCGGGCACTTCTGGATTTGGACATCTGTCCTTTTGCAGGAACAAGGGCTATGGTTTACTGATACACAACTGAGGAAGGTGAGAGACCTGTTATACATCATAGTTAAGCTTAACTATAATATACTGAACTACTGATAGAAACAAGCTAACTGTGCATTAACAAGAGACCAAAAGGAGCAAAAATAAAGACTACTATTTTCACACACTGCTGCTTAGGTGTTCACAGTTTGAAACACAACTTCTGTCTGGCCAAAAACTTTCTTTCTTGACCATCTAATAACTTAAAAGAAATAATATGCATTACCAAAAGAAAGAACTCATCTGTGACACTGGAGTTCATGTTTCCAAACCAAAAACTACTCTGAGCCAAAGCACCAGCAGGAGTCTTAGAATGCTAGACAGAAATAAACTAGGTAATAAAATGCCATTATGTTCAGCAATGCACAAATCTTCTGGATTGACAAGCCTGAACTATTTTGTTAGAACAAAGGATGGTATTCCTTTAAATCTGCCCCTTAAAGAGAAGGCACCCAATTTAGTCCTGAGTTTACAGAATAATTTCCAAGATACTATATAGGTTGCTCTGAATTTACAGGGACAAGTAAACCAGATGGGCTCAAAAATCACAAGAGTCTCAAGAATATCTTTTCTTTCTTTAGCTTCCCAGTGAAATTCTTGTTTTTCCACACTGGTCTTTTATCTTTCCCTTTCCGTTGCTCTTCTACTTACAGTTATGTCATCTACTAAAAAGGAAGTGAAACAGTTCTGTTTGTTTGAGCTCAGATTCTGTTTCATGCATATTTACTGGTGAAGGAATACTCCTGGTGTGAAAATAAATGAAATATACTTTCGTTTATAAAATAAGTAAATAAATTAAATATACTTTAATAAATGAAATATACTTGCTCACTTCAACCATTTTCTCAAAGCCAATTATAGGAGCTATCACAGTATACTGTTCTACTGTATTATCCATAGACCTTTCTTAACAAATAATGCATTAGTCTCCTCAGGGATGCAGCAGCAAATACCGCTTTGCATTCTTACTACCTGCTTTACAATTCTGTATATTTTATTTATGAGAGTAGAACAGGAGTACAGTTAAAAGGAAAAAAAAAATTAAATTGGGGAAAAAATCCCATTGTATGAACAAAGACTTTTATGACAAGTTAAAGCATAGATAAAAAACAAGACCAAGATGAAAAAAAAAATTGTCCCAGATGAAAAAATAATATGTACAATGAAAAAAATATTAAAAAATAAAAAAAAAAGCGTTGAATCAATCTGTTTCCTGCAATGCTGGAGTTCCTTGATGTAGTACGATTACTAAATATAGTATTTTACTAATCTCAGCAGGGAGCCGGCTAACTGCATGCCCGTCAGATGTTTTTAACGGTCACCCCCTGTGGAACAAATCTAAGGAGTGCATGAAAGACACCCACATTTAAAAAAGCCCCCTTGCTAGATCATTAAGGAAAGATAAAGGCCTGTATATTCGAATGTGATATATAACACAATCATTGTGTCAAGGAAACATATGTTTGATTAGCGCGCCTCAGGTTCATTAATCGCTGTGTCTGCTTCACAGCAGTGGGCAAAGTTTCCACTGTAGCTACTGCATGGAAGGGTAAAGATACTCGGTGGCTTAAAGACCAACAGTTCAGCAGTAAATCTTGAGCTATTCCAACATGCTCCTCTCTTACAGAGTTTGAATAGCAGCTGTATCGTAGTCTTAAATCTTCATTAAAATATGGTCCTAGGGTTTAGACTAAGAAATAAAATATTACTGTACCATAAACAGCTAACAGCAAGCAGACTAAAGGCATTGTCACAGGTTACTGCAGTAGTATTTTATGCTCCTCACTATAGTAAGGCAGACAGCTGACATCTACAAAAAAATGTGAAATACAAATACGAGTGAAAAAACTTACTTGATACAGTTCCAAAAAAGAGTATATAAAATATCTGCTAAATGTAACACTAGTTTATTGTCTAAGCCAAAGAAGCTTGTACATCTGGACTTTTTTCATGCTATTTAGATATTCCCTGAATTTGGAGCTCCTGTTTCAGTCTGGAAAGTTTGGCCATATATTATGCTCAGTCAAGCAAGAGAGACCTAGCTCCACCCTGCCTCTGGATGTGGCATTTGGTTCTAATTAAGAGAAAATTAGCTAACATCACAGTGTGCAGCATAATCAGTACAGTAAGGTGCTTATTGTTTACCTTCCCTGTGTCAGCCTTAGCCCAGGTTATGTATTTATAAAGACAGTGCTTCTGTGGAGCACAAGCAAAGTGAGCATCTGAGCAATCGTATTTTCAACAGCTGGCATTCAAGTGTGAAAAGGCACCTGTTTGTCTGACAGAGAAGCTAAAATCAGGAGATAAAATCAGGACATGGCTTTCTATTAAAAATCACACTTACATTGAAAAGTAATGTAAGTGTAAAAATCACACATTGCTACCTGTTCATTTCCTCTATTCTAATAACTAAGATATGTATTTTTTGTAGACATAGTAGAGAGTAGGTTGAACTACAGTGAGTTAAACCACTGAATACAAACTTCCCCCCAAAAATGAGTAAGAAAAACATGGTTAAAAACATATATTCAGAAATTAAAACAGTGCAAAGCACTACAAAATAATGTAAGCTATAGCTGACATGGTTTTTCCAGAAACAACTTGTTTCCCTCTGATCCATTCACCCATAATTATTCAGGTAAATACTGTATTTTCAAGGAGAAGAGTTGAAAATAATTTTATAATTCAAAGTCAAAGCAAATATGAAAAACTGGCAAATGTGGGATCTCCCATTGTTATCATATGGCCTAAAAAACCAGAGGGAGGTGAAAGAGCTTGTGTCCTGCTAATAAACATACACAGCGGATGAGCATGGTATGCAGCACTTGTGCTGGAGCCTGTCTTGGGTATCATCCTGAAAAACTGACTGACATGAGAGAGGAACTTGGCTAGTTTGAAGACAGAAAATAATCTGGGTTTAAAATAACTTCCTAGCAACAGCATGAATGGAAATATGTTCTCATGAACACTCTTTTTAATTATGAAGGTTGTCACTGTGAAGTGAAGCATTAACTATTCCCCAGTTACAAACTGCATGTGAAAGCCCCAAATGCTGCATTACTAAAGACGGAAGGGAATCACTGTGAAATCGTGAGTACAAAACTAGCTGCCTGAGTTTGCTGAAAAGTCTGATGCTGGTACAGACACCGGGTTTGTGTACTAACCTAGATACAGGGCAGTATGCAGAAAGAACCACCCTTCTTTAAGTAGAACAAGAAACAATCATTTAACTTCTGACAATTATCCTGCTTTGTTGTGTTCCCAATTCTGAACAAGACTGAAAGAAACGACTGCCAAAAATCTCTTCTCTGAAAGCCTCAGCTTAAGTCACAGAGGGGGAATAAACTGTTACTTGTCTCTTTTCTCCTTCTTCACCTTTTCTTCTTGCCTCTCTTTTTAAGGGTTTCTGCTTGAGAGCTGAGTTCCCTTACAATTAAAACGCAAACGCAGTCTGCTATGAATTCACCACCTCACCTTCACATTTTTGCCAGCTGAAACTTCCAGTCTTTTAAAGTTTTGGCTGTATTCCAAGCCAAGGTCTGTAGCTAAGTTATCAAGTCACATTAGGATTTACTTAGAAAGATTTTGGCAGGGAACACAGCCCAGTGCATTTAGCTCTGGCTGCAGTATCTTGAGAGATCCTGATAGCTTTTATACTTTCTCACACATAAACCCCCTAAGTTCTAAAATTGGTTATGAAAATATAATCCACATTTTTTCCATGGACCAAGTTAAGCACAGGGATATGTGGGAGGATTTCAAATTGTTATTTGCAAGATGCCGAGGAGAAAATCTAAAATGTTATGGAGGTGACATCCACACCTCACCTGGAGACCCAAGCAATGCCATTACCCAGCTATTCTCCATTTATCCTTCTTTGCTTTTAGAAACTGAAACAAAAAAGAAGCACCTGGCTGTTTATGGAGGCAAGAACAACGAAACTTCAGCAGCATTTGAATAAAGGGCTTTCTTCCTTGTAGGAGGGAGAGGGGTAATGATGGTCAGAAGAGAAGAAAGCTAGTTTAGACAGATTTCTGGCCAGAAGCCAGGTAGTTGGAGACCTCGTGTTAGAAAATTTACTGCCCCTCATAGCTAGATTTGCATTTGTTTCCCTAATTCTACATACTTGTGAATTAATTCAGAAACATTCTTCCTGCAGCAAATATTACCTCTTGCGGTACGTTCTGTGAATGAATATGCTAGGTTTCCGAAGTTGCACATCTCTTTCCTTACAGCAACTCATAGGAAGATGATTCTTATGGTTATTTTTATGCAGAACTACTACCACTATTTTGACTTTCTTTGAGGTCAAAAATAGGATAATGTGGACTAGATGGTCTACAGTCCAGAGAAACATTTCTGAAGTAAATGGAAACTAATAAAACCATTCCTTGTCTGCCCTGGGTCACTGCCATCAACTGTGGTACTGTCTACCTTCCCTCTGAAGTTAGTTGATTAAAAAACCTCTATAAACCAGAATACAATGAAGTCCAGGTGCTTTGGTTTTCACATGAAGCTCTGTCTTTCAGGAACAATTCTTCCTATCAGTTTGTTCTGGTTTATCTCTCCCTCTATTTCACATTCCCAGCATGTTTTCTTACTTTTGTGTAGTCATGTATGAATTAGAGCTGGAGACCCTGAAGCCCTTTCCTACATAACATACCCATTCAATGTCAAGTAATTTTCAGTGTAGCAGCACACCTGCAAGTTTCTGAGACTGACGTAAGAACTCTCGATTAAGAGGTAACCTGATGTTCTGCAAATCAGAGATACCAGTAAAATTATCAATAAAATCCTGACTGATATGCTGCCTTTCCTTAGAAGAAACTACATTCTCTATTAATACAACCAAAATGGTAGCTTTATTCCATTGTTGTCTGGAATAAATGGGGGAGTTTTGTAGCGAATAACCTGATAAAAGGGTGTAAGTTTTCTTCACAGCACAACAACTCTGTTCTACGTGTAAATTCACATGGATAAAAAGAGCTCTCCTATTTCCCAACTTATGCCCAGCGGCACAAAACTGTAAAGATGCCAGCAAAGTATAAAAGGCTGTACTAGTTTTGACTGGGATGGATCTAATTTTCTTCACAGGAGCTTGTACAGCTGGAGCATTTGCGAGAGTATGCTCTGCTACAAAACAGAGTGGATAATACACTGATGTTTTCTTTACTGCTGAGCAGTTCTTACGCAGAGTCAAGGCCGCCTCTGCTCCTCACACCACTCCAACAGTGAGGAAGCTGGGAGTGCACAAGGATTTGGGAGGGGGCACAGCAGGGACAGCTGACCCCAGCTGAACAAGGGGATATTCCACATGTTACGACGTCAGGGTCAGCATAAAAAGCTGTGGAAGATGGAGAAAGTGGAATGTTTAGAATCACAGCATTTGCCTTCCCAGGTAACCCCTGTATGTGATGAAGCCCTGCTTTCAGGAAATGGCTGAACACCTGCCTGCCAATGGAAAGTTGTGAATTAATTCTTTGTTCTGCTTTGCTTGTGCATGCAGCTTTACCTATTAAACTGTCTTTATCTCAACCCATGAGTTTTCATACTTTTACCCTTCCAATTCTCTCCCCCATCCCACTGAGGGGAGCAAGTGAGCAGCTGCGTGGAGCTCAGCTGCCCACCAGAGTTAACCCATAACAGTCCCTTCTAGCACCTACTGTAGGGCATGATGGGCTTGAGGTAGCAACAGATTTGATCAGAGAATGGCAGATCAAATTTGTAGCTGGCTAGCTCCTGTTTGGCAAGCTCCTGTGCTTGCTATGGGGCTTGCCTGCTTCACTGTACAGTCTAGTGCTTGTTAGTGGCTGCTTTTTGCTTCTGTTGTTTCCTGTTCTCCTTATCATCCTACTATGCCTGGGAATGTACTGCTAACAGCAATGGGCTGACAGACGGCCAGTGCATTGCTGTTGTTCCTGAGGTGCTGTACTGGACAGGCTAGAACTCAAGTCGTGGGGACTGTGACTGGATAAGTGCATGCTGGAGCAGGCACATCCAAAAGCATATGTGGCCATGGAGTAGCCCATGCCAAAGCAGGTACTCCTCAGAAGGGACTGCGGCCTATGGGTAAGGTCGGGTAAGGTCATGCTGGAGCAGGTACTCTCCTAAAGGATGGTGGTCTGTGGACAAGCCCACACAGAGGCATACGCTCCCAGAAGGGTCTTTGGGCCTGTGGATAAGCCCATGCTGGAGAAGGCGAGGAGTTCATTACAATGTTAAACACAATGGCCTTATGCAAAGGGACAACAGAGGAAGATTGTAACGGATATGCTTTTAAACTGTAACCCAAGATTTGAGTTGTATGCTATAGAAAGTACTATAGCAGGTACCAGCTGAACCAGCAGAGGAGAAGCCTCACAAGAAGACATGAAAGTGCAGCAGTGATCCAACTGAGCTGACTTTGGTGTCCAACACCACCATGTAACACACCACTTCTCTTGCCCTGAGTATCTACCAAAACAGATAAACATGAACTAAATGGACTCAATGGACATTTTGTGGACTTTTTAAAGGGATGGCTCTTAAGACTAAGGGAATGCTATCTGTATAAAACAAAGGATGAGAAGTGGGGGGGGGGGTAGGGAAGTGGTGCTTAATGAGGATCTATTGGACAGTATGGGACCAGAGCACATTGTAAACGGTATGGAATAAGGTTTGGTTTTGGCTAGGATGGAGCTAATTTTCTTCACAGAAGCTTGTATAGTGCTAAGTTTTGGATTTGTGCTGAAAACTGTGTTAATAACACAGGGATGTGTTCACTGCTGCTGAGCAGTGCTAGCACAGAGCCAAGGCTTTTTCTGCTCCTCACACCACCACATCAGCAAGCAGGCTGGGGGTGCACAAGGGGCTGGTGGGGGGCATCCCAGAGACAGTTGACTGCAACTGACGCAAGGGATATCCCACACCTATGACACTCTGCTTAGCAATTAAAACTGGGGAAAGAAAGAGAAAGGGAGGACATTTAGTGTGACGGCATTTGTGTTCCCAAACCGTTACAGATGATGGAGCCCTGCTTTCCTGGAGATGGCTAAACACCTGCCTGCCCACAGAAGCCATGAATGAATCCCTTCTTTTGCTTTGCTTGTACACAAAGCTTTTGTCTTGCTCTCAACTCACAAGTTTTCTCACTCATGCCCTTCTGATGCTTTCCCTCATCTCACCAGGGGGGGAATGAGTGAGCAGCTGTGTGGGGCTTAAGCTGCCCACTGGGGTTAACCCACAACAAAAGTCTATAGTAATTTGAACATCAGGCAATAGTTTGGTAATTGGTGAAAGTGCAAGAAAAAGTATCCAGAGTGACAGAAACTGAGATAATGAGGACTCTGTACACCATTTCTAAAGGCGTTTTATACTCCCTGTGGGTAAGGGACCAACATAGCTGTTGAGATTATTGTCCTGGCCATTGAGCATGGCATAGTACAAACACACAGGAAAATAATACCCTTCTGCAAAAGGCCAGATTTCAATACTTCCAGTGATGATAGAGCACAGCATCATTCCACACATCGTTTTACAGACACCAATCAGACCACTGAGCAGGTGCAGTGCTAGTAAAGTTCATTAAGACTTAAGGCACTGGGAAAGGAACCAAAAGCCCTATTCCACTGCTTGTTTTGCAGAAGCATGTATTGATAATACATGGCAGCACAGTCACTCTTGAGCTACCTCAAGGGGTTTTATGAGTACTTGTTTTTAAATATAAATGTCACTAATTCCCACTGCCCTTTGAGTGTTAACATGAAGGCAAATCAGCTGACTACAGCTGCCCCTGGGCCTGATCACACACTACTATTTCAGAACAATTTCACTAATATTTACAGTTTGATTAATCCTGCTGGGAAAGAAGTCTCCAATGACTTGAGGGGGGATGCACAAGTATACTTGGAATTATAGGGGGGCTAACCCCAAATGTGGATGATGTAGCATTTGCTTTAAAAGCCTTATTTCAAAAGTATTCTCTAACATTATCCCCAAAACACCTTCATTTTTTAATACCCTAATTTTTTCCTGATTTCTGGAGATAAGATCTTCAAAGAAGCATTTAGGCTGACACAGCATTCAAATCCATTTTACATTAATGATGCCAGGAAACCTGCTGTTGTAATTTCAAAAGCTCCCTTTAATTATTGATCGTTTTTTCTAATTTGAATGAGTGATGAGACTTGTATTCCCCAGGACTAGCCCATTTGCTAGCATTCCAGTCCCAAGCTGACAGAGGCCACAAACTTTTTTGCAGCTGACAAGTTCAAGGACAGAACACTACGACCTGGGTTTACATTCTAGTTTTTAGCACTTTCTACACTTTCCCTCATTGGCTTTTCCTGGAGACTTGCTAAAACATATCTTTTGGTTCATTCATCTGCAAGGAACTTTGAAAATATACTCTGACAACACCATAATTACAACTATATTCATTATAACAGATTCAGTACATAGATCCCTTCCTCAAAAACACAGTGAAATTTTGCATTTATTTTTCCTCAAAAGCGATTTGAGGAAATCTGAGGAAAATCACATTAGTAATTCATAACTCATAAGAGATGGTTTGAGTTTTGTTCAATTTACCATAGCTCACCTCAATTCCACCCCTAAATAAAGCATAGAATCATAGAATGCAGAATGGTTCAGGTTGGAAGGGACCTTAAAGCTCATCCAGTTCCAACCTCCCTGCTATGGGCAGGGACACCTTCCACCAGACCAGATTGCTCAAAGCCCCATCCAACCTTGTCTTGAACACTTCCGGGGATGGTGCAGCCAAGCTTCTCTGAATACTTGAACATAACCACCACAAAATGATTAAACTTCTAACTAAAACTTTTGTAGTGTAGGCTCAGTAGATAACTACTGAGGAAGAGTGAAGGTGAATGACCTAATGTGGGGCCACTTTACACAAGGCAGTGAGCCACCAGAAAGGCTGAAAGAGAGAAGTTGCTGCTTTCTGTCCTCAAAGAGTAATGGAAATGGAAACAACAAAAACAAAATAGAAGAATGTCTTTTACAAAAAATGAGACAGGACATTTGGGATGGGAAGGCAATCTATAGCCCATTAGACACCCAGAGACAGGAAATACCCACTGATTTTCTGAGAAACCATGAAAGCTTCATTCTAACATGTTGCTTCAAAACCCTTCATTGAAGCATCCACCTCCATCACAGCATTCTTGTTAGTCTGTCTTCATTTCTTCTCATTGGCCTCCTCACCAGGGAGATTCTGCAATACTGAGCATTTCTCAGAATGCTTTCACCTTACTTCTACTCACCGGAACAACAGAAAATGTCTCCTAAGTCCCTTTACTATAGCTATTTGAATCTGGAGTCTATGTGAAATGTTTGAGGTTTCTTTCCTGCTTATTTTTCTCCCTAACCAGCAATTTGTACCAATGAACACTTGCAATTTTCAAAGCTAATTCAGAGATCTATGTTCTTCAAGAGCTCAAGAGACCGGTAAATGTTTTGCTGTAGCCTTCTCCTTACCTATCATGGGTGTTTTTTGTGTGGTCCTGTTTGTTACCAATTCCACAACTGGTGTGTCAATCTGTTGCCTTCAGACCATACAGCAACTTGTACAAATAAACAATCTGGTCTTAGTCTTCCAGTCCTAAGTTACACTGAAGATCAAAAAAAAAGAAATATCCTGGTGTGCTGGCAAAGACCGATGAAACTTAAGTTGAACAAAATTCCACTTGCTGTGGGAAGAGAAAAAGATAGACTGAAAAGGATAAGATGTTGCTCTTACTAAGGTAAAAAACAGCTTCCTAGGTAAGAAAGGAGTGATATAGCTAATATCAAGACTGCCAGGGAGCTCTTTCAAATTAAGTATGCATACTTTGCTGCATTATGTAATGCGCAAGAACTAATGAAAGGAAAGCTGCTTCCATCTAGTGAAGTCCAATGAATTTTAATTTAATGAAGCAAGCAACATTTCTTAATTGTGACCTGCTTTGGAAAAGAACTTTTGAATTGAAATCATTATTTTGGTCATCATTAATGAGTAGACACACTTGGACACAAAATGTTAATGAAGGAAGATAAAGGCAACTGCACCAAATTTCAAGATATGAAAGCTGTAATGTGAGGATAGTAATTTATATCCAAATTATTTCCTTCAACCTTAACCCTTAATCTCTTATTCCTTCCTTTTGTATTAAAAATTCCCCATGAACTCAAATCTGATTTTCATGAATGCATCTAGGTTTGCTTCAGAAGGAGTTTCAGGCCCAAATTCTTCACCATTAAAAAGACTAGGAACTATTAAACTGTGATGAACACTGTCAACAAGTTCTAACAGTGAATTTAATATTGGTCAGAGAAAGAGAACCCTGGGTAAAACCAGGGTTGGGATTCACAAACCTTTGCAAATTCAGGCAGAACAGATGCAAAGCTCACCAAACATCCTTTACTTGGGAAGCCAGATGCCAGTTCTGTGGTACTGCACTTGTTAGCAACCACAGCTAACTCTGAGAGACCACAAAATGATCACAGCATGGCCCAAGCTACGACCGATGGTTGTTTCACATACCATGCTGAGTCTGAAGAAGCCAGACTTGCCCCATTTTGCTTGTTCTGTAAGTGACTACATCCTTCAATGAAAGCAGAGAGCAGATACCGAGGAAAGTACCATTATCAATCACACTAGAATGACAACCCACAGCACATGAGAACATGTCTGCATCAGGCAACACTGCACAGGGCAGAAGTCTCAAAGGTACGACTAACTTCACAGTATGAGGCAATAGCACAAACTTGCAAAACACTATGTAGGGTGCCCAGGCTTACAAGTGAACTGCAAGTTAGGTACCTAATTTGCACAGATGTTTATGAAAATTCAAAGAAGCATCTACCTTTTTAGATGATTTTGCAGCTTTAAATGACTTGCCATTAGCATCCATAGTCCCTGTGTCAATTCTGAAAATGGCATTTATGTGCTTCTTAAAATTTAACCTGTTCCAGGAAATTTGCAATTACATTCAAATCAGAGCAAAACTATATGTCTTTCCTTAAAATTCACTGAGGGTTGGATTTCCCTGAAATTTTCCTCATGTGTGTATCTCAGTAGCGAGATTCAAGCACTCCTAGACACCATCAAAGCAAAATAAGGGCTTGTTTTGTTTAAAGCCATGGTAGGAAAACACTTGAGGTCAGTGTCAACCCTAATGCAACTGTGGAAATTTAGTTTAGGCCCACCTCTGGTGACAACTCAAAACCAGACACTGAAATGAGCCACAAGTAAACCTGACTCTAAAGCATCCAGCAGGATTTATCCTATGCATGTGGTCTCTCAGAAACATAGGCCTTCAGTACTGGCTGGGGGAATGAGAAGCATTTAGAAATGCCCAACAATAAAACATTTAAATCTATCAATTATAAAATGGAACATTTAAGCCTCTAAACAAATGCTAAGAAGGTGGGAGGAGGTATAAGATATAAACTGTGTAACCACTGCAATCAAAGGAACGCATCATGTAGAAACTATATCCTGTGTGAGGTTTTATTATATAGCCACTACAGAGAAAATGTTAAGAATCTTAAATCCTGCCAATGCAGCAAGCCAAGTACGTTTGCCAGCCACACAGCAGGCCTCACTGTGGGCATGCAATTGTGGCTTTTAAAATTTTACAGTCTTTCCTTCATGGAAACTCCCAGGGGAATTTCCTACTGGACTACCTGCAACTTGGGTTTTGCCTCAGTAAAAACTGGAAGCTCAAATTATTCATGTGTAAACAGCTTCTCTAAATGTTTCCATTTAAACTAACTCTCTGAACAATCCACTGCACTTCAACAGTTAGCAAAAATAACTGTAACTTTCCTAATCTAGTTACAAAACATCGGCCAAAATACCACAGAGTCCCTTAAACACAACAACTTTACCAAAGCTGAATTTTCCTTTAAACAATCTCTGGGCAAAGTCTGCAAAACAATTAACTGGTGGATCGTATTCATAAATAGGAAGCAAGCACTAAAATGCTTTATTCAAAGTTTGCAAAGGCTTGCTTGAAGTATTTGTGTTTAATTATCACCGGTAATTTGAAGCCTGAGCCTTGAAAGTAGTATCCAAGCTAAACACCTGTTTTTCAGTGACACTGAGCTGCTGCTTATCGATTACAAATATACTTAGAATAATAAGCCATAAAACATAAAAATGCAATTTTTTTTAGTATTTTTCCATACATTGGTCCCAGTAACTCTTAATATTCGGGGCTTACAATAGAACATGGCTGAGATCATATACAAACAGTTTAGAAGAATTTAAATAACCACATTTTAAAGATGTGTCCTCTGAGGCTAAAGAAGTTAAAAAAGACCCATTCAAATAAGCAAATAACATTTTTTACATTTACAAATGAAACATCATATGAGTATTTATTGATTTTTTTAAAAATTCAAAAATACATTGTAACAGAACAGAATGTATACGTTCTTCAATGAAAGACAAAACTACGGTTATCATCCGGACCAGAGTACAAATACATGCTAACAATTTAAAAATCATTTTGGGTCATTCAGGAAACATGAAACAAGCTAGCTGTTTGCAAATGCAGTAGTTTTCTACTTTGTAAATATGCCTGAGAAAGTTAACCTGTAAAGAAATTGGCTTTTAAACTCTTCAACACAAAGAGCTTTCTAGGCTGAAATGGTGAAGAGACCTGTGATATGCACCTGACAGGCCACTGAGCCATTTCCCACAGAGATTCTGTTCACTGCTCCACCTCAGCTCAGCCACCCAGCAGCAGCAGAGTTTCATATCAATACCAGGCTTATTCAAGTGAGGTGTTAAAACCATGCAAAGGTGGTGTAAAACCATCAGTTACATACACAGCAGCCAGATGTTAATAATTGAGATTCTCTACCAAACTCCTTGGTTTGTATCAGGGCCAAGTAAAAAGTAGTAGTCTAGTTTACAGATGAAACAGATTGTATTTTTTGGCTCAAGGTAAGACCTTTTATAAACAATTTCTACAGAAGCATCTAGAATCAAAGCATGAGAAAAAAACAGGACAAACACAACTAATCATTTTACAGTAATCACATACTGTAGGCAAGTAGGAATCAAAACAGTAACATAATTGTGCATTGGTTCTATGAAAATAAAGTGTTACTAGAAGACACAAGCAATCTGACAAGATGCAAAAGCGAGTAGTGAAAACTTCATGGACTAAATTTCTTTTCATCAGAATTCATCTGTTTCTACTGCAGGCAGGTAACAAATGGAATTCAGGAAAACTGAATTCCTATTAGCAGCTTAACTCTACTACAGTGAGGCTTAGGCTTTTACCGTTTTTTGTATTAAGAGACATTCAAACTAATAAATCAAAAATGGTACTTTAAAAATGAAGACCAAAAGAAAGCTGAATGTACATTTTAGACAGAAACAGCATTAGATCAAATCCACCACTGGTGACATCTGATGTATGCAAATGTAATTGAACTATGCTGCTTATGCCAACAGAACATCTGACACTGCATCTTGAATTCTAGCAGCCTCTTTTAAACCACTTCCAACAACTGCATATTTTGTAAATTACATGGGCTTTGATGAAAAAAAATCATTGTCAGGCATGCAAATTCTAACAGAAACCTCCCATTTCCAGAATTTGGTTACATGATCAAATTACATACGCTAGAACATATGAAACCAACTTTTCAAATGAAACAAATTCACAACTCTGAAAAACAAAAACAAAACCACCCATATAAAAAACCTACGACAGGAAAAAATAGTACTTCTACATAGCTCATTCTATCCTCTGGTGGTGTAACACAGCAGAATGAGCTACTGTCCTTATAGTGTGTAATTTTGCATGTAATGGTGACTGGGAAGAGGCTTCCTTTTCCCATCTTCCACACTGCAGAAATGACTGGATGTACTACAGAGGCTGCCACATCTGTTCTATGAAATGTAGGGTATTTGCCATTGATGGATACAGGCTATCAGTGCTGAAGGACTCATGCACTGACCCAGTGTGGTTCATCTTACATTCTCTAGTACTGACTGCGATGTCAAAAACAACCTGCATTGCTCTGACATCAGCTCTGCTCCTAGGCTGCACCTTCTGATGAAAATGTTGTTCTACAGGTTACAAGTGAGGGGTGCAGGGTGGGAGGCAGAGTTACGGCTTTAACAACCTGGCCCAGAAGACAAATACAAAGTTAAGGTGGTAAATCACTACCTTCTGGATCAGAGTCGAAGAGAGAAACTAATGCCAGAAGAATGTAAAGCTTCTAATGCCAAGAGGTGAAGACTCTTAAAGAAGTGCAAGTAAAAAGCACAATTTAAGCCCGTAATTATTCAAGGAGAATAAACAAAGGAGAGGAAGACGGCCTGCAGTAAGGTGAATGGAAGGAAGGAACAAACAAGAGAAAGAGGGACATGTATATTGGTGCAGAGGTTGTAACTCCTGGACCCAGAAACTGCCTTGGACACCATCAAATTTTACAAGATAAGTTACATGCATGCCCACATTCAAAAGGGCAAGAGTGAAACCTTGATGGCAATGCTATGATTCTGGCTGAAGAGCTTCATTTTCCCCCTCCCATACCTGAAAGCCTTGAATCCTTGCCAAATACTCCAGCTGTTTTGAAGGCTGCACTGCAGAACAGGGGGAGGCAGGAGATATTCCTTTTAGACCTATGGCTTCGGCAGTTGGGGATGTTCCATTCATGAGAAGTTCCCTGGCAATCGTAGCTGTGTTATTTGTTGTAGGAGATATGCTGAAGAAAGAGCTAGAAGTCTGGCTCATTTCTTTGGATGACAAATAGCTAACAGTAGTACCAGGGGCTGATTTGTTTCGGCTCGCTTCCATCTCTTGATAAACATCAGGAGAGAGATGGAGTATTCCCTTTGGTGCTGAAAACAAAGACAAAGATCATTCTCATTACCCTAGAATAGGTTTGGCATGTAGACAATTTCATTAACATATTTTGCAGTTGAAAACAAAGTAAGCATTTAGAAGCAGCATCTTTTTTTCCACAGTACCTGAAAATGAAATCGCATGATTTATTTGGAAACAAAGCAGATTTGAAGTACCCCTCTTCCTACTCTTCCCCCACTCTTTTTAAGGATTTACAATGCTGGATTTTAAAACGGTGGCTAGCATAGAATGCACAACACGAACAAATAAGGTTTGGAGATCTGAAAACCATGAGGAACAGCTGCTACTTGAAAATAGTAGCACAATCATCATTTCACTACAATCTTCTACCTCCTATCTTCTGTGATAATTTATATGTTATCTTACAAATAATTTAAAGTAGCCTACGTCAGCACTGTTGCCACCAGAAGTAGCTCTTTTCTCTCCCACCTACAGCTGCTGTTTGTATTCTCCAGCTGCTCTATTGCTTGTGCCAGGACCAGTACCTGTAGGACCATGCAGTGATGCTCACAAGAATGAGCTGTTGGATGCAAAGAAAGGACAGCTTCTGGCAGTAGCAGCACTGCTTCAAGTGCTGGTTTAAAGTGTTTGCCAGCAGCCTGTGCTTAAGTAACCTTAAACTGCCATGCAGCCACATTGTTACGGTGCTAGTGACTCTAATGTCTTCAATTAAGAGGAATTTATTTATTTATTTAGCTACATGTATAGCATCCTATGGTTTGCAAACAGCTATGTGCCTTGGACAACATTTATATAGCACAAGAAAGCATGCATGTGTCATCATTAATATCAATAGGAGTTAGGGTAAACATTAAAAAGATCTACATTCATTTATGTGAATAACTTTTGAATGTTTCAGTGCCATGTAAATTAGGATTAATTTGTCCACATTTCAAAATATTGACTATATTTTTAGAAAGCATCCCAACCCTAAACCTGCTTGGAAACAGGAGCACATACTTCATCGGTTTTGCAAATACTTCTCTGTAGATATTCCTCAGATATTCCTCACCATGGAAGGGTGCAGAATTAAGTCTCAAATTTGCTAGCTTTCATATACAGTGAAATGAAATATATATGAAATGAAATATACTCATGTTGGAAACATGAGTCCCTAGTTTGCTGATATAAGAGGAAAGCTGTTCCTATTATTAATAAGTTGAAAAATGAAATGTGTAATTTCATATTAACAGCATACTTTAATCTTCCAGCACATACCTGAAAATAAGATGGGTGAACCTGAGCCATACGGCATTTCATTCTAGGGATGATAAACCTATTTGTTAAACGATTTAGTAATCCCAAGAGAAATCAAAGAGTTCAATGCTAAATTCATTTGCAGTACATACTAAATTCATCTCAGAATGTAGAAAGAATTCAAAAAGGATAAGAACATTAATGTCTAGTTACCAAGAAGAGATTCTTCTAATCCTAGTAGTGAAAGTAGTACTTTTAAACAAAATGTCTACCACAAGGAGAAGACTGAAAAAATATTACCAGTAATTAATATCCTCATTTTCTAGTACATGGTGAAAATCGAACTTCCTCATTGCTGACTCAGGAAACTGCTTACAGGTGAATCTTTTAATTGAATTACTCACACGTTTTGCTTTTAAGTTAATATTGCTTTCAGGAAGCTGGAGTATCACCTTGTACCATTCATAAAGACCTATCTGTTATTCACGATTGCTATCCCCAACTACCTTTGTGGGGCTGGGGAGCCTGGCTGGACCCTGAACTCTAAAAACGTTTTACCCAGTCTTACAACTGCCTCCAAAGCCAGTGGACCCTGCGCTGAACTCCAGAGCTAAGCACAAGTTCAAGACTAGTGAGGAAGACAGAGGACAAGGTCCCTAAAATTTTGTTTTCTCTGTTTGGGACAATTTAGATTATAACCTCATAGATAACAACTATGTAAGCATGCAGCATTATTTTATAGCACATAATCGCTATGTGATAGTGATTTTATACCCTTTTTCTAAGGCTATAACCTCCAAGGCCTATCACTGCTCATATTTTTAAACAGTCTTATACAAGACATAATACGAATGAAAATTAATAGATAACACAGACAATGATAGTTGATATTAAGATACAACACCAAACAGCAACAATAATATTGAGTGGCAAGTGTCCATTACCTTCTAAGACCTGCCCTCTGTAAATCTGATTTCCTAAAAATATTTGAGAAACAGAAATAAAGACTAAATAAAAGACAAAGTAGTGTACTTGTTTAGAAATAAGGTTTTTCATATAAATACTCCATTTTAGTAAAGCACAGTACAGCGTTAACTTAAAAAAAAGTTTTAAAGAAGTTTAAAATCAAGTCCAGTGCTGCAGATGTCTGTTCCATTGATGTAATATTATTTAAAACAAACATTTCACATGCTTTCTCAGCCATTTCACTGTTTTTACATGATCCACCCAAATATCTAACTGCAGTCTGGAACAATGATTTGGAACACTTCCAGATTACTAACCTTTCTAAATGTTAAAATAATTAATATGCAGCATGTGCTGAATAAAACGATACTGAACAGAGTATAGCAAATGCTCCTAAAGTACTGACTTTAATGGTGATGTTAAATTAATAATAGTACTTTTAAACTTATGCAACACCTTTCTGCTAAAGATTTCAAAGTGCTTTATAAGCAATAATTAATTTAAATCATACATTGGCTCTGAGAGACAGGTATTATATTACCATCATTGATTATCTCTGGAAACAAAGTAATGTAATATTCTAGACATTACATTAATACAGTTGCAAGCTATTAACTTTTTATATTCAGGGCCTATGTTTCATGAAGCTCCTTTCCAACAGACTACTTTTAAAAAGACAATAAAACTTGGACTCTGAAAACTTCTATAAAGCATATATTAACTGTAATTCATTATCTATTTGCAATATATTATTGAGGATTATTTTAATACCACCCTGTGCTATTGTTTGCTTAGTTCAACTTTGTTAAACTGTAGAGTGTATGTATGCAACAGTTTCATTACGGCAGTAAACTTGTTATCACAAGACAAGGAGTATGACATCAACAGAGAAGTTTAAGAACAAAAGAATGCTTCAGAAATTATCTGAATTAGTCTTCAAACAAGCACTTTAATAAAAAATACAGGAGGAAGAAATGCTATCCTCTAACACCTTTATGCATTGCAAGAGAACCTCTCTAGGTAAATATTTTCATATTTTCATTAGTCTTTCAGCTAAAAGCACTTTGGATTTTTGTGTCCACTAAATATTGATCCCATGCTAATTTCACCATACTCCAAAGGTTATCATCACAATTATTAGAGTCATTACCATTTAAACCAACAACATTGCACCTTCTGCTAATATAAATGGAAATTATTTTAATGTTTCATGAATGCTCCTCTAATTTAGAGGTACATTAAAAAAATTTCCATATATATTACTTAAACCTGTGGGTAAATGTGCTATGAAAATATGCAGGCTAGTAATGCAATGTAATCACTAACATTTGAAAAACATGTCATATTCATCCTTGGCAGTAATTGTTAGCAGTCTCTCACAATCTTCTGAAGTCTCTGAAAACTCTACACCAAAGAGCTCTCTTACCCATACATACATTTCTTGATTTTCCATTGTCTGCCTTTACTGTTATGTACTGGACAACTGCCAAGCAGTTTAGACTCCAAGGCAAATGTACAATTAAGATACAAAATGGCCTGACTGTCCTTCACAAGCCTTCCTCTTGAAGAGTAATCTCCATGCTTTGATTACACTTATTTTCACAGCAGCAGTAGCAGAGGCAATCTCCAAACGATCTATTGGAATAGTGTTATTTTTATCCCTAGACCTTTCTCTGAAGGGTCCCCTTGGCTGGGAAGACAAGGGGACCTTTCTACAAAAGGTTTCCCACACTGGACCTTCACTCCTTTAGGAGTTCATGGAAAACAAAACTAACCATGAGAGGGACTTTCTGCATGGGGAATAGGGTGAGGAATGAGAATGACCGACAATATCACCAAATGAACCTTAATGCAGTAAGACTGCAAAAATGGAATTTGTTGATACACGGGCAGTGACAAGTTCCCCCACAGCAGTGGGCTACTAAGTTTGGAAAAGTTCAGAGTCATGACAATGTTGCCTGCACACTACCAGGCAACACTGTCAGGGTCCACACTGGTACCACTGGTGTCCCATTTTCAATTTTCTGTTTCTGTCAGAAATATTAGAAAAAATGAAAAGCTGAAATTCCACTTTTACAATTCAACTCCAAAAGAAGACTTACAGCATGAGGCTTGTATTGTCAATCCACATATACGTATCAGTGCTAAGTTTTTGTTTTTTCTACTTGATCAACACTGTAGGGATACCCTGCCTTCACTTAACTGACTTCTTGGGGCTCAAGATCACTCATGGACTTTTCATGTTTATGGACACTCAGTGTAACTGGTCTAAACCCATAACTTAATTCTTTCTTGGAGAACTACAGTTTTCTCCCTAGGCTTCCACCTATCCTACAGGAAAGCTATACTTGCTGGTGTGCACAAGCAGCGTAAGCTGGTGTTTGACTTCCCCAAACATCCCTGAAGAGCATATGCTCTTCCCTGCACTACAACCAGTGAGGCATCATGCAATGATTCCTCCATAGAACTGACAGGTTCTTAACATGCCCGAGAATACGGTCCATTAAGAATCCACTGAGAGAAAGAAAAGTGAATTTACAAAACCAATTAACTATTTCAATAGCAGGACTGGAAAATGCAAATGCCATCGTAAAAAGAAATTATTGTTTTATACTCCACTCCCTATAAAAAACCTATTTTTATACTAGAATAGTTTCAAATTTTGTTTTATTACTTCAGTAGAAACTCAGAAAACATCAGTCAAACAACTGAATAGGCAAATAGTATGGCCATTATGTTCTCAGTCTACAGGCAATCTTGGCTTGAAATACCAAGATGCAATCATTACCTACTCAACACAGCTATCTGCGGTATTTCTAAGTCACCAGCTACTGCAATATTCAGACATGAAAAAAATGTTTTGTTACTACACAATGTCCTTCAATCAAAAGAGTTTGTCTACATGATCTTAAACTAACAGACGTTATATAAAGTCACTCATTAAAATACTGGCTTTTTTTAACTTCAAAATAACCATGACACTGAAGTAAATACTATTTAGTTCTTCATTAAGTCAGTTCTGGTATCCTTAATTTCACTAGAACATTTTCTATACAGACGAAAAGGAAACTGCAGTATTGCAGGAGACAAATTGTATCCATTTGTGTAACATTTGATGCTTCACTTATGCAAGGCAAATCCTCTGAAATCTCCCACAGCTTTACTCCTGCTTGGGAACATAAGATTTTTGTAAAAATAAGACTTAGCGCTTGCAGTGGGGAATTTCTAGAGGAGATTCTATGAAATAATCCAACAGACAGATGAAACACCTACAGCATTATTTTACATGGTAACTTCTGCATCGTAAGTTTCCAAAAACACATCAGTGTACCAAATAACCTAAAATTAAGATGAAGCAGGTTCTGAAAAGAACTGATCTAAATGCAGAAGAAAAGGCAGTATTCTTATCAGTAAAGGGCAAATTTAAAGCAGGAGCAAATCAAGCTAGTGAACTGGCAGAGCAAGGTTCTTGCAAAAGCTGCACAAATGTGATTTTTGAGGGAGTAAAGCAATTAGGAAGTGCCTAAGTACAACTGGAGGTGACCTGTGTAGGCAAGACACAGTATGAGATTAGGAGGGGAATGAGAATGGTGATGATGAAAACAAAGGCATGACCTGCAAGTAGAACAGATGAAAGAATGAGCAAGTCTACTAGACAAGTATGGAAAGGTTGCTGAAGCTAAGAAGGTCAAGGGGGACATCAACAAACACAGCATAGGTATAAGTGAAGATGAAATCAGAGGAAGCAAAAGCAGTGTGGGAGTGGAAGTCACAGAGATAAGGAGCTTGATGTAATGGAAAGGGGATGGAGAAGAGAATGGAGAACAAAGTCTTGATTATGGCAGCAATAAAGCCGCAGATCAAGAGATTCAGTTCTCCATGGACATTATTATCCTAGACTATGGGTGAGGTACATGGTGGGTTCCAGGTTGGGGGAGAGTAGGAAAAACAGAAATTACTTCAGAAAAGTGAAAGTATTTAGAGAAACACAGTGTTGAGGTTAAATGTGTGATACTGGTCTGTTTGCCTCTCTGAAGACAGATATGCAAATGCAGATAATTTGTAGAATTACATTATAAAATCTGAATTTGAAAGTTAATATAAAAAAAAAGAGCTCTGCGTTGCTATTTCACATGCAGGTTTTTTCAAAGGAATACACTAGCAACCTTGAACAAATGCAATTCATATTGGAATTTGAGTGGACTAGAAAAAGCAAATGAATAATTTCTCTGAAATTATCTCTACCCACAGAGCTGGCTATCTACTGTGATGGTGGCTGTTTCCTCTCTATATATTCCAGATACATCAAGAGCTTAATGGTTAAGCAGTCTCCTAGAAGGCTGTCTTAGATTCCTTCTCAGCCTGAGGGCATCCAAACCATAAGCCTTGCAAGTCGAAGTGTATTTTTTTTTAATATGCACAATCCATACTACTCAAGAACTAAGCAACAAGTTGCCTGCAGAATATAATATCTAAATATTATATATATAATATCTCTCTCTATATATATATATTATATGTATATATCCGAGCCAGGGAACACCATAATACATAACTGCACCTTCACTTACAAGTGCTTTAATCAACAGATAGATCACTCCATGTGGATTTCTTGCATTTTGACAGCATGTGACTTCCTATTTTCTGCAAATCTAATGATATTAGATATGTATCTCCAAAAGGCAGCTGTTGTTATCCAGATTACTCCATCCCAGGAGTCTTCTCCTTCTAGTGACGAAGGAAACTAAACCTGTCCCCCAACTTTCTGGACACATACCTAAAATATTAGGTACTTTAGAAATACCCACTGTACTTTAAACTCAGCAAAGAAAGTATCACATTGGAAGATGTGAAGCTTGAAGTGCTTTAAGCATCTAATTTTGCATCTCTATAGGGGAAACTTGTGGAAAGGAGAAGGACCAATTGCAGTTGTGATCTTACACATGTGAATTGTGCCCAAATCCCACTCACACACAAACATACTAATTTGGATCTTGCCACTACTTCTCAAAACAGCAAATAATAAAGAAAAAATAACCACACTTCCCCTGTTTTGTTAATATGAAGTGCTTTTTAGTATTACATGGTTTAGAAGGTTTTGGGGTTTTTTAACTATTTCAAAATATATATGCAAGGGTTATTTAATTGGTATTATTCTGGAAAAATTATTACTTCATTCTGATTGATAGATGAAATAGAAAAATAATACATTAGTTATTGATAATTCCAAATACAGCACAGACTTCCTAGCTTCAGTAACTCAGGGAAGAGAAAAAATTGGACAAATCTCCTCTGCTTCTAAATTTATTTTTCCTATGTCTTCAAGTGAGAAGAAATTCTAGTTATCTCATATCCTCCCTAGAAGATGGGATGAATCCAGACAGGCAAGGTGCTACCAACTGCTATAAGAAGGTTATACAGAATGTAGACAAGAGGCTCAGCTGATGCAACCCTGAACACACAGTGATGGTATAATGTTCACCTGATAGTATGTTTGCTAAAAAAAACCTCAAAACAACCCACTAACCAAACCAAAAATACCCCAAACCAAACAGTTGGAAAACTACTGTTCTGTGGCCTGCTGTGGCTTCATTAAGTAAGTAGTGTTGTCAAACCCTCTTACTGTGGTTTCTATTCAGAGTGATGTATAAATCTAACTCCTAGTAAGAGTACATTATAACTGACAAAGTTTAGTAAGTTTGGAAGCAATTCAAAAGTGAAGTCCAATGAAACGGCAGTACTTAATCAGAAAAAATGTATACAATCCACTGCAAATCACCTTTGAAAAACACCCAAAAGAATTAGATATTTCCACAAAACATAGCACATGAATGACAATTAAAAATGTCTGAAATACAAACAAAAGACTTTATTCCCAAACTGCAGACTTCACTTACTGTTCATGGAAACACAGGAGGATTAAATTATCTACTGGGAGTCTTCACCAAAATCCCCAGTTGAAATATGAACATGTAGAGGACTATTAAAAAAAGTCTTTCTAAAACTAGTGAGGGCCAGAATTATAAAGTTCACATAAATTTCGCTTCCTCCAAAGGGAAGATGCATTAATATGCAAAATTTCATAAATACAGTCTTTATTTTGTATTTATTTTCGCTTATCAACTCCCATCTCCCACCATCTAAGAAGCTGAAGGTAACCATACAGTTAGGGCTTATAACAACACTGCATATATATCTTTTTTTTTTTTAATTTCTTAATCTGTTATTTAAGCAGATTTTAAACGAATATTAAAATACATGTTATTTACGGAAAAAAGTTTAGATTCCCTCATCACAGATTTAAGAAACTCTTCTGAATACCTATTTGCTTTTTTCTTCTTGCTTTTTTTTTTTTTACTGTGAACAATTGCATGAGATCAAATGTCTCTGTTCCTTAGGAGATCATCTGCTCCTGCTGCTCATTTACCATCTGAAATCATAATCATCTGTTGATGACAATCTAATCATCTTCACAGTAACTAATTGTGATGTCATAAACAAATGATTATGATTTCAGGTGGTGAACAAACAGCAGGAACAGATGTACGCTGAAGAACAAAGACTGTAAAGTCATGCATGAATCTCTAGTAACAAAATGTTAGGCAACAAAAACAAAGAGCCTGTCCTTTACAGAGAGGTAAGATTGCTCTGAATATATGTTTTTTATTTTTACTACTTTTTCAATACTTACTTTGTGACTACCCAAATCGCAGGAAACAGATAAAGGAAAACTGCACTATGGAAAATTAAGGGTGGAGAACATATAAAACCAGTTAGAGTAATTTTTTCCTTCTTAGAATTATAATATATAAAACCACTGCTACTTTTTCCTTTCATTTTTATGTATTTTTGTTTCTCATAGCTTATCTACAGTTTCTCCTAGAAGACTTACTGTATGTTTGTGTTACCCCATCCAGAAATATAAAACCAAAGTAAGTTCCCAACAAAACACACTTTGCATTAGGATTGTTTATTTGTTTCATGTTTTGGTTTTTTTTTTTTGTTGATAACTCCCTAACTCAATCCCGGACTGATAAATGCGCATTCTGTTCACAGTAAACTTCTCCTGTATGGGCTGCAAATGCTTGTGGTCTGCCCACAGGGTCTCCAAGTCTCTTCCAGAAGCATTAGGGAGAAAAACCTTCACTCGATGTTGTTATTTCACATGTGAAAATAGTCTAAGATATCCCAAACCAAGAAACAAATAACTTCTTGTTTCACCTTTAAGATTCTGAAATGAAGAGGAAAGGTAAAAAAGTAAACCTGCCAGAAGGAGCTTTGCCAGTGAGTAGGCGGAACAAAAGTGAAGTTTGCTGCTAAGGTATCTGCAAAAGTAACACGATAGAGGTGAACAAGAGGAGTTAATTTTCAAGGATATTTAATCGGGAATACTAAAAATGCATTGACTGTAGGGTATTTCTCAGCAAAACCAAACTACATAATAAGGGTACAATGAAATCTGTTCTCCTGTACTAAAATATATGACTGTTATGATTTTTATTTTACTGTATTAAAGTACACAACTTCGCTTTACTATTCCAGTTTTATTTCACACAGTTTCAGATGGAAACAATGTATTATGCACACGAAGAAAGAGTATCTGTCTGCAAAGGGAAACTTTAATAGGGTGCCAACTGATACAGCAGATTCATACTTCTATCAGAAAGGCCATTTTAGTTTAGAAATACCAAGAGAGGTTTCAATGAGAAACTAAAAAAGAAGACCTATTAGCCATTTGGTCAGGCAGAAATGATAGCACATTTACGGAAGAAAAATGCTTTTCTAGGTGTTCCATGAATCCTGGATGAAACTGCAAGGTGAAGAAAGACTGCTCTGTTCTCCATATAACTGTTACATATTCATCCTCCTCTTATGCCTTTAACACAGAAAATCACAGTTAAGCTGTAAACTTTAAAGAAAATACCCCAAAAGAAACAGGTCCTTTAGAGGTGAAGAGTTAAAAAATCGGTAAAAAAATATATGCCTGTTTGCAACATTTTGGATTCAAACCCTTCCTGTTTTGCAAAAGGATAGCACAGTCCCTATGAAATGAAAAATTATACCCCTTTATCAGCTGTTTATTATCAATGTTGCCTCTAGACTGGAACTCTCAAAAAGGAGTTAGGAGATTAAGCACAGTGGTGTCTGAACAGGATTCTGAGAAATAAATGCTCTGTGTCTATTGACATGACAGCTACATCTTCTTTGATTTCCAGTTTACTTGGAGATCAGAAGAATGTAAATGAAAGTGTCTAGAAATATCTTTCATGCATTAGAAAAGCACCCCAGAATGAAAACCTGTTGCTGTACCATTGCCTGTGGTGGCTGCAAAAACATCTGTGAGCAGGTCAATCTGTGAAAAATAAGTTCTTTGGTCAGCACAGGTTTAAAATAATTTTTGTGTTGATCTTGTCTCCTGTTGAGTGAGTTTGCCTTTGTGTTTTCCTTCTGGATTTGGAGTCAAGTGTATAACTGCCAAAGTTTTCTTGCCAGATGAAGCCTGGGAAAGAGACTGTTTTTTATTGCTGATGTAGTAGATGGTTGTGATGTCATATACAAATATATCTGCTACAAGGCACTGCAGAGATAGGAGAGAAAAGCTAGATGTCTTATTCTGCTGTTCCAAATTCCTGTATGTTAATGTTTAAAAATGCTGGCATTTGAAGATGTTTCAGAGGCCATGTCCTTAAGAGATTTTGACAACATAAACAGAAATCACCTAGAATAGGACTGATGGGGACTGACGGTAGGGCTGGAAGGAAGCAATTAATAAGAAGGTCTTAGAACCTGTAGAAACCTTTACAGGGAAGCACAATGACACGTGCTGAATCCAAGGAGAATTTATATACTAGCAAACATTTGTGTAAGTTGAAGCAGAAATCATTCCCCAGGTCTGACTGGAAATTCTGCATGTATACAGGAACAATACTGAATCCCCTTAAAATCTGCTTTTAGGACCATGTCCTTCAGACATATAGAGACAAAATATGGAAGGCAGCTTATATGTGTGTCCATCTCTAGTACAATCCTTAGTTAAGGGAGATGATGTCTGGGATTCTTAAGAAGTTCAAAACTCAACACAGTTCAAGAGAAGAATCCAGGGCTCATGGGAAAGTGAAGGAAGTACTAATGAAACATTATCTTTACCACTCTAACCAGCAAAACCCTACGTATAAAGTCACAAAGGTCTGTCCTATTCATTATCTGTTGCAATAAAACTGAGTTTGGTCTTCACCAACAAGGTCACTTGGGCCTTTGTGTCTTCAGACATGGCTCAAGGAAGAAAGGAATTACCAGTAGCAGAACCTGCTCAGGGTCAAGGATGTCTTGAGAAACTTTCAGTCCACACAAGTCCATTGGACCAAATGGGATATATCTTAGTGCGCTGCGTCAATGAGCTTATGTCATTGTGAGGCCACTTTCTATTATCTTCCAAAACGTCATGGAGATCAGGAGAGGTTTCCAACGCCTGGAGAAAGGCATCATCATCAAAAAAGGCTGGCTGGTCAGCCCCACTTTGTCCCTGTGAAAATCATGCAGTAATTCCTCTTAAAGCCATTGGTGGGCACACAAACAGAAAAAAAAATAAAAAGCCATTGGGAACAATGAGCATGAATTTACCCAGGATAAAAAACAGCCTAAACAACCTGATTACCTTTGTGATAAAATGACTGGATTTATGAATGGAAGACAGTAGATGTTATTTACCTCAGCTTTAGCAAGGTTTTTGACATTGTGCCTCCCTCAGCATCCTTGTATCCAAGCAGTGACAATAGAATCTAGACAGATGAATTACTAGATGAGGAAAATCTGTTTGGATGATCAGGCTTAGAGGACAGTGATATGCTGTGGGGGACCCAATAGCAGCCTTCCAATACCTAAAAAGAGGTAGCCAAACAGATGGAGCCAGGCACATTACTAAGGTATCTAGCAGAACAAGAGATGATAGTCATAAACAAACAGATGTTATGATTTGGATAAAAGGAAAACAAATCAAAGTGAAGATAATTAAGCACTGGAACAGGCTGCCAACAGAAGCAATGGAATCTCTGTCCTTGGAGAACTGGAAAAAAAAGACATACGCAATCCTGTCTGCACCCTGCACTGACCTCTCCTTGAGTGGGCAGTTAAGACAACCTCCAAAAATTCCTTACAACCTGAAGGATTTTATGATTCAATGACTAAATAAAAATCTCCTTGTTCCTGCACTCATTCATACCTACACTCACAGGGAGGATACTCAAGACTGAATTCACCTAACGGCAATAAAACCCCTAAAATATTTACAAAAAGCATTTCAATTGTCTCTAATAATCCAAGTCCTACAGAGACAAAGAGAACTAAATATAAATACAAATTCAGAAAGCAATACTTACTGTTACTTGTTGGCTCAGGAAACCCAACATTCTGGCCGTTCCAACTCTTGTTTTCTCCAAGCTGAAACAGGTAGAAAAAAGACAAATAAGTAAAGAGCAAACTACTCCTTAAACAGAACATTCATGTTTATAAATTAGTTGAAAGATCCTAAAAAGGATGACTTGGGATTGCCACATCTGCTCACAAAATTTTGTTAAGACATCTTAATTTTTGCCTAAAATAGGTTCTTTGAGAAATGTATCCTTCTTGAATAAACATTAACAACTATTGCCTAACACTGAAATATAAACGTTTCCCCAAGGATTAGACTCAACTCAATGTTACCAAATCAGACTTAAAATCAAATGTTTTATGCAGCTCTCAACTGAAAACATACACATACAAGAGAGAAATTATATTCTAAAATGAAAAGATCCTAATATCTGCCTATGAAGGAATGCATAAACACTACGAAGTATTTTGGGTATAATTTTAAAATATTTACTTGCTAGGAATACTTCTAGTTACTGAAGTGGCCGCAAAAAAGAGATTACAATTTTCCATTTGATTTTAATACATAGACTTTTTTGAGGAAGCTAACTGCCTTCAAATTAATTATATTATGTTTAACACCAGGTATTACTCTGACACAGAGAGGGAGCAATTAACACAGAAGTTAAAAATGGAGCCATTCCTGAAGTCCCCACAGTAATTAAGATGGCAGTGTTCTAGATTTATGTGTAAATGTGGACAAAAAAGTCTGGGCTTTCTCATGAAATAGGAGCTATTGACAATCAGCTCTATGAATGTGAAGTGAATGACCCTTTTCAGATTTCACTGTGATTACCCCTTGTCCTATCCTTATACACCCTTGTAAAAAGTCCCTGTCCCTACAAGCTTTCTTGCAGGCCCACTTTAGGTACTGCAAGGCTGCTCTAGGGTCTGCCTGGAGATTTCTCCATGCTGAACAAGCCCAACTCTATCAGCTTGTCTTCATAGGAGAGATACTTCAGTCCTCTGAAGCACCTTTGTGGTCCTTCTCTGGACTCATTCCAACAGATCTGTGCTTTTCTTATGTTGAGGACACCAGAATTGCACACAGCACTCCAGTATAGGGGGAGAATCACTTCCCTCGACCTGCTGGTCACGCTCCTTTTGATGCAGCCCAGGATACACGTTGGCTTTCTGGGCTGCGAGTGCACACTGCCAGCTCATGTTGAGCTTCTCACTGACCAACACCTCCAAGTCCTTCTCCTCTGGGCTGCCCTAAATCCATTCGCTGCCTAGCCTGTATTTATACTTCTGATTCCCCCCACTCATGTGCAGGACCTTGCACTTGGCCCTGTTGAACCTCTCCCACCTCTCAAGGGTTTCAAGGTCCCTCTGGATGGCATTCCTTCCCTCCAGTGTCTCGACCGAACCTCATAGCTTAGTGTCATTGTCAAACCTGCTTAGGGTGCACTGAATCACAATGTCTATGCCACTAACAAAGATGTCAAATGTCCCAATACTAACCTCTGATGAATGCCACTTGTCACCGATCTCCACTTGGACATTGAGATATTAACTGCAACTCTGAGTGCAGCCATCCAGCCAATTCCTTATCCACCAAGTGATCCGTCTGCCAAATCCATGTCTCTCCAGTTTAGAGGCAAGGATGTCACACAAGACAGTGTCAAATGCTTTGACAAGTCCAGGTAAATTATGTCAGTCACCTCTTATCCACCAACACTGTAGCCCCATTGTAGAAGGCCACCAAATTTGTCAGGCACAATTTGCCGTTAGTGAAGGCATGTAGGCTTTACCAGTCACTCCTTTTCTCCCATGTGCCTCACCATAATTTCCAGGAGGATCTGCTCCACAGTCTTCCCAGGCACAGGATGAGACTGACCAGCCTGTAGTTCGCCATGTCTTCCTTTTTTATTTCTTAAAAATGGAGGTTATATTTCCCCTTTTCCGGTCAGAAGAGAGACCAGGCTGCCATGACTTCCCCAATATGATGGACAGTGGCTTGGCCATTTGGACTGCCAGTTCCCTCAGGACCTGCATGACCTACACCTACTGCAAAGTAGTTCTTCACTCTCTCTGTCCCATCTTTGTGGCTGGAGCACTTGCTGGTGAAGACCAAAGCAAAAAAGTCATTGAGTAACTTGGCCTTCTCCATGTCTCTGGTAACCACATCTCCTGCTTCCTTCTGGAGGGGCCCAATATTTTCCCTAATCTTCCTTTTATCACCAATATACCTGCAGAAGCTTTCCTTGTTGCCTTTGACCTCCCTGGCCAGATTTAATTCTTTGGCTTTCCTAACCTGATCCCTGGCTGCTTGGACAATTTCTCTCCATTCTTCCCAGACTACCTGTGCTTGCTTCCACTCTCTGTAGGCCTCCTTTTTATGCTGGAGTTTGTCCAGGAGCTGCGTGGCTCATACACGCAGGCCTCTTGCATTTTTGCCTGACTTTCACTTTGTCTGGACGCATCACTCCTGAGCTTGTAGGAGGTATTCCTTGAATATTAAGCATCTTTCTTGAGCCCCTCTTCCCGCCAGATCTTTATCCCATAGTACTCTACCAAGGAGATCCCTGAAGAGGCTGAAGTCTACTCTCCTGAAGTTCAGGGCAGTGAGCTTGCTATGAGCCCTCCTCACTGCCATGAGGATCTTGAACTCCACCATTTCATGGTCATTACATCCAAGGCTGCCCTTGAGCTTCACATTCCCCACCAGCCTCTGCTTTTTGGTGAAAACAAGGTCCAGCATGGCACCTCTTCTTTTTGGCTCCTCTATTACTTGAAGAAAGAAGTTATCATCAATGCATTCCAGGAACCTCCTGGATAGCTTACACCTTGCTGTGTATCCAACAGGTATCAGGGTGGTTGAAGTAACCCACAAGGACCAGGGCTTGCAAACATAAGGCTTCCCCTATCTGTATACAGAGTGCCTTATCTGCTCAGTCTTCCTTGTCAGGTGGCCTGTAGCAGACCCCCACTGTAATGTCAAATGCCCCTGCCCTCCCTTTAATCCTGACCCATAAGCTCTTGGTTGGCTTCTCATCCATCCCCAGGCAGAGCTCTGTACACTCCAGCTGGTCACTGATATAGAGGAGGCATCCCCTCCTCGTCTCCCCAGCCTGTCCTTCCTGAAGAACCTGTATTTTTCCACTCCAACGCTCCAGTCCAGGCGACCCCCCAGTCTCTGTGATGCCAATAGGATCACAGCCCTGAAGGTGTATGCACACCTCTATCTCCTCTTGTTAATCCCCACGCTATGTTCATTTCCATAGAGGCATTTAAGATGGCCCTCTGATGAAGCTAACTTACTGGATGGAGTTGGTGGAATTCTTTTGTGCTTCTCTTCAGATGCTCTCCTCCTGACCTGCGATTCCTCCAGGCTCTGGGCAACTTTTGCTGGTACTGGCATAAAACTGGTAGGAGCTGGATGGATTGTGGTTCTACTCCTCTGGCAACTTCAGTTTAAAGTTCTCTTCACTGCCTTGGCAAGCCTATGACCAAAGATGCTTTTCCCTTTCTCTGACAGATGAACTCCATCAGCCCACAATAGACCAGGTTTCTCAAAGTGAGTCCAATGGTCCAAGTAGCTGAATCCCTGCCTGTGGCACCCGTCTTGTAACCATATACTGATTTGCCAGATTTGACTGGCCCTTTGAAACTCTCTCTTTTTGACTGGGAGGACTGATGAAAAAACTACCTACACTCCAGAGTCCCTTAAATATATTTGTATTTACTGATGTCAGTTACAATAGCATGTTTTTGCCATGAATCCATATTGTGCATCCATAACATGATAGGAAAATCAGCACAAGTATGCTGCTACAATACGAGAAGAATATTTCTAATTCTTCTTATTCATCTCTTTTTACTGTTTATCAACTTGCGTGTGATGGGGAATTTAAGAAGAATTCACTTAGTTACCCTTAGTGTTGCTGCCTCACATGAATGCAATCTATTTTGGTCTTCCTCTGCCTAAGAGAATTAAAGTGACAAGAAGAAATGAAAAGACAGAAGCATGAAAAAGTAAAGACATCACAACTCTCCTTTTTCACACACAGAACCGAAGCTCTGGTAGCTGCAAAAAGTCTCCCAGGGCACTATCTCTCCTCAGGGCTTCACACAACCATTACAGATTTCTTCCAGCAATCTGATTACCTCAGAAAAGAGCAGAGCCTTTACATTTTACATTACATGGATTACTTATTTACCTGTGCTGCCATTAGCACCATGCATGGCTCTTGTAAAACTCTTAGGTCTTCATTAAAACAATTAATATAGTCACACTTTATGCACTGAGGTTAAGGAAAAAACTCTTGACCTTGGTTCTGCTTTTTTTGAAGGGAGGAGGAAGGGGATGAAAGAGTGTGGGGGGTGTCGAGGATAGAGAAAAAATAACACAAGTGAAAATTGTCCATTTAGATGCCAACCTGATACGTCAGCTAATCTATGTTGGGCCCCATTTTGGAGTCAAAGAGAGAAACAAGTATCTTTTAATGGTACATCTTTATTGTGCAAACTTATATGGAAGGAATTTTGCAATGCTCAAATTGGTAGACATCTAAGGCTATTTTCTCTCCTCTCCAGCACAGTATCTGCAAATATGTTCAGTCTGTTATACACAGAAGATAAAGCCAGATGTTCTAGATATTTTATGTCCTTAACCCCAACAAAGCTTTGAAAATTTGTTCTTATGATCTTGAATACCACCACTACATAAAATTTGAGTAGTTCACATTTTTTGGATCCTGCATCATGTTTACTTATTGTGTTCAGAATAATAGCAGGCCGTTATATGCTTTCCTATCAACTCTAAGATATCTATGTCGGCAAGCATGTAATTAAACCTTTTTTTTTTAAGATAATGCACTTGTAGGCAATAGTTTAAAAAATGCACGGAAACGAAGCAGCCACTCTATTTTTTAAATATAACAACAAGTTTCCACTGCATATAGCTCTCCAAAGCAACTATGTTGTGGGCTGAATTTTTTCAGGCTTTATCTCCGAAAATTAATGAGTAAAAATAGTTCAGCCAGTTTGAAATCCAAGAATGAAAACCTGTGTTTCTCTCTGTTGCTTTGTTTTTAAAAAAGCCCCTTGGCCAAATTGGCAGTGAAGAAAAATTGATAGAAAGTATCTTCTATATCTTCTAGAGCAGAAAAGTCTCAGCATTCGGGTGACAATGAATTATCATTTGACTCTGTCATAAGCCTTTTTTAAAAGAGCTATGAATGTACGGCGTCTTCTCGCTGGGAACACCATCTAGCTTCCAAGTACCTCGGTTTAGAGTATGGCACACTTGTTGAAGACTAAGTACAGTTAAGAACAGTGAAGAACATAGTGATGGTGAGTATGACTAGCATACATCGAGCAGCTCCTCTTAAAGAAGAGAAAAACAGAAGATGCAACACTAAGACAAACACTGACTACCATGGCTGCTTCATGTATGAAATTACTAACATCATTCCTCTCAGTGCTCTTTGGATGTCCAAACTGGATTAAAAGGAAGACGCGCATTCATCCTGATTGGTAAGTAGAAACAGGCACACCTATCACATGTACACTTTTGTACACAGACAATCCTATGGAACTACATTCTGTTTGTAATTACACTTAGAATAGTACATTACTAAGTACATTACATAAAGCTGTAGCTAAACAAAGGCTGATCTCTGACAAGCAACCTCCTAAAAGAGGGGGGTGCACATGTTTAAGCTTCCATTCTTACTAAGTGACTAGCTGAGACAGCTAAAATTTGAGACAAGGCTAAAATGTGAGCATTGTAACAACTGATCCTTACCTTCTCTGGCTGGTCTTGAAGAGGAGTAGAGGCTTTGTAACCCAGCTGTAGCAACATTGCTTCTGCTGCATTTCTTTTAGCTATTTTCTTGTTTGGGCCTGTTCCAGTAGTAACATCATTGCCTACTTTCACCTTAAAAAGAAAACATTGATCATAATCACGACAAATGTAAGACTTCTTTATATCAGATGTAATAATCTTGCTGACCTACCAACAACTGCCTCTTTTGATGGAAATGCAATCTTGAAAAAGTAAGAACAGCGCAGAAGGGGACTACAATACAGCTTCACACGGAGGAGCTGGTTGAGATTTTTCAGAAGGTCCCCAAACTCATACCTCAAAAAGCTACATTTTTCTGTCTCTCAGTGCACACACAGTGGTCTCTCTCTTCCACCAGCCTCTCTGTCACCCCCATTCTCCCTGCTGAACAACTCTCCCCTTCTTTCTTAACACAGGAAGGAAGCCCTGCAGGATCTTTGCTTCCTCTTTCCTGTAGAAGCACTGCCTTCTTGTGGAAGCTCCCCCGCATCATCGGGGCAGTATCCAGAACAATGGAGAGACAAACAATGATCTGGAGATTTAGAATGGTTTCTAAAGAAAGATGAAAACCATGTTCATATTCCTCCCACTTTGTCTCACTGCAAGGAACATGGGGGCTGGGTCTGCTTTCTTCAGCACTTACACCTGACAAGCTTTTATCAAAATTGTCTTTGGAAAGAAGTCTCCTCATTGGACCTGTGGCCTGTACTGCACAAAAGGGTTCTGACAAACAAGATGCCTTTCACAAAACTGGGAGAAATTAAAATCTCAAAACAAAGGCAAATTATGGACAATGGATATCCACAAAGACTGATGCTCTAGCTTATTCACAGAATCATAGAATGGTTTGGGTTGGAAGGGACCTTAAACATCATTCAGCTACAACTCCCTGCCACGGGCAGGGACACCTTCCACTATTGAACAGGTTGCTCAAAGCCCCATCCAACCTGGCCTTGCACACTGCCAGGGATGGGGCAGCCACAGCTTCTCTACGCAACCTGTGCCAGTGCCTCACCACCCTCACAGTAAAAAAACTTCTCCCTAGTATCTAATTCCTTGGCTTTTAAATTCTTGAAGCTGTATGTGTTTGGTTTGTGATATTAGTGCTGTTACTGCTATTCACCTATGCAATATTCATAGCTCTTGGAGACGTATAGTTCACTCTTTCCATTAAGCCATTTTATTTGTCAGATTTTTCTTAAGATAGTGTATTACCTCAAGGTGCGTTAAAAAAAGGAAACCAAAATAAAATAAGAATAATAAAATAGCCAAGGTAATTTGAATGAAAGAAACTTTGGAGGTTAAAGACCTAAAACAGTCTGGAAGGAGCTTTAAAAATATTGTAAAAATAGTCATGCACTTGTTACATAAATAATAGTAATCAACTTAGTAATTGATGTTATACAATAATCATTCACTTTCCTCAAATTATCATTTATATATTTTCCTCATAGTTTTCATTTTTCTTTACTCAAATACTTATTAATTCTAAACACAAAGAAGAGGATGCAAATAAACAATAGTGATCATGAATATCCCTTCTAAATACATTATAATTATGCAAAAAAGCTTCGGCTACCTAAACCAGAAACATTATTAATCTTAAAATATAAACCTTATCTTCTATGCAGTTCCACAATCACAATTAGAAAACAGCCTATGTGCTACAAGTTTATATGCAATAAAATTGAGGGACTTTAATGGGACAAGAAAAAATAATAATTTATAACATAGCTCACAATAAATCAATACGCTGTTATTTCTCAGACCTGTAAAACTGGTTTAGCTATTATTAAAACCTCTATCAAGGATTAAAGGTCTGACTACAAAGAGAAAGAGCTTTCTGAAATTAACTTTGGGAACAGAACACCAACTAATGTCATCAGAGGTTTTCTTGTGTTTATCTAGTAGTCAGGACAAGTAATTGGATCCATTTCATCACATCTAAACTTGCTCTTTGTGTGACAGATAAAAATGAACATATTATCTCTGGATATTTTACTTCCACATTCAATTAAATTAAATGAAAACATTGTTTAAGTAGTTTATACAAAGGCTTTTTATCCTGATAAGGTTCTTTGCATGTCATAATGAATTCACTGAGACTTCCTGAAGGTGGGAGAAAAAGCAGTATGATTTCAGTGTGAAAATATTAGAAAAGGGGAAAAAAAGGAGCTAAAGCGTTTAAAAGTATTCATAACAAAGCAACTGTTCTATGGAATTTCCTTGACTTTCCTAAGTCTTCTTAGATAGGGGAAATTTCTACATGTTCACTGCTTTTAAGATCCCTTTTTTATTCAAACCAAGGATTTTGCCACTATTGAGACTCCTCCAACAGAAAAAAAAAATTCCCAGCCCATCTTTCTAATACTGGACTGTGTTGCACAGTCATCTTCTGATGCCTCAAGCAACCATCTCTAACTGTGGACACTCCCATGGAAGTCTAAGCATGGAAAAAGGGACTGTCTGTGACACAGTTATTCTTTTTTCAAGTACTTCCAGGTAGCATAAAAAGTTGGAAATCCAAGTTTATATTCATAAATCAGTTTCTGCAACAAAAGGATCCCAATATCTTCTTTTGCTTCAGAGACAAACATAATATATCATCAAGAAAGACCACTGAGGTCCAAGGAAATTAAGATTGCTAGCCTATCTTGATAAACATGAAGGAGAGACTCAAAGATTTAAGTGAAAACATAATTAATTTCCTGGGGAAGGAGGTGCTGGAACGTCATAAATTCTACTTGTAACCAGAAGTGACATTTTGGTGCGGTTTGTAGACAAGAAGTCAAAATATGTTGAGGTATGCTGTTCTGAATTGTTCTGGCACAAAACTACCCATGACTGAAAACACAACAGTAAAGAATTCTTTCCTTTTCCTAATCTTTCTCAACCTGCTCTTGTGCTAGCTAACAAAATAACAAGGCTATATCAAATCTTTGTGCATGTTCTTCATTTAAAAATTAAAGAAGGATCAATGATCTACTGTTTCTGTATTAGGACCAGAGCCTTTAACTGGTTGGCCTAAACCACTTGATGTAAGGCTGGGTTTGTGATATTTCAGATATGAACAAAGCCACAAGGAAACTGAAAATCTGAAAAGATTTATCACACTATTTTTAAAACTGAAATGCTTGGTAATAGGGAGATATTCATATCCATATTTCAGAATACCTGACTGTATTGCAATCCTCTGATCAGCAAAACCACAATTTTTTCAAAAAGACAAGCAAAAGTAAATAAATCCTGAAACAACAGAGATAAAAACAGGTGATAAGACCATCAGGTGTAATAAAAATAAGGAGTATAAAAAATGCAAAACCACTACAACAAAAGCATCTAAAAGGCACATAACCTAATTGCCATTTGTTTCACAAGAAAGTTTAAACAGGCTTTCTGATACTGCATTTCTTGCATAACTGACCATAAAGCAAAGAAAGAGCTAAACATAGAGGGATCCACTTCACATTATGCCACCATTTTGCTTGAGTTTGAACATAACATAGCAAGGGCATTATCTCTAATGTGATGGCAGATGATACCTGCATAACAAACTCTCGACGGCGAGGCATTCCTCTCTCTGAAAGAAGAACATACTCTGGCTCCTTCTCCTTTTTGGCCTGTTGGATCTGAGCCAGACGACTGATGGGATTCATTCCTTGACCATATTCTGGTCCAGTCTAAAACAGATTTAAAGAAAGAACTGTTATTTCAGCATCTATCCATACAACTATTATGCTGCTCCAATAAGTCATTTACAAGGGTTACCTCTTCTTTAATACTGCCTTTGAGAAAATAAGAAGTAAACTTCTTCCCATTGTCTGATCTGTTCTGAGACAGAAGGTGAGAATCCTCAAGCACAAAACTGTTGCAAAAATTATACCTTTATTGTCTGCCACTGTTGCAGGTAGCGTGGATACCTAGTATCTGTAAGCTACTAATACCCTCATGTACCTATGGAGATCCCATGGGGATGGATGAAAATTAGCAGGTTCATCAGTCAGCTGCATCTTATTGCCTTATTTCTGTCCCTTCCCCTTAGCACCTTAAAATAGGTTGCTGTAGTGCTAGAGTATACCATATGCTGAGGTGGGATTTACAAGGGGACTTAAAAAAATTTGCCATTTAACAAGGAAGCTGCCTCTCTCAGCCTTCCTGCCTTCCTTCTCAGCACTCTTGCCTTCCATTATACAATGCAACTAAAGGTGTAGAAGGTTTGCTCTGTTTGTGTCATAGGAATTTACCCTCACAAAACTGTTATGTCGTGAAGCTAGAGAAGTAACTCCAATGGTTAGAAATGTTGCATAGTGTGAGCCACCCCCAAAGTATTTCAAACGCTTTACAGATGAATCCTCACAACAACATGTCAAAATGTACACTTGGTGGAGGAATTAAACTGATGGAGGGAAAACAAAAGGACTGAGAGACTGATCTGTCCAAGATTTCACAGACAGGTGAAAAACTGCAGTCCTTACAAAATATTTAGTTTTGAAGTCCTTTAATATGTTATTAATCACACAGCAAATGCTCTCTGAATGCAAAGAGCTATGAAAATATTTGTTTGTAGTTCTTACAAAGAAGAAATTAAGATCCCCCAAAAATTATCTGAAGTCATATTTAACTAATTTATATACTATAACACTAAGAATGAATTTACAAATGTAAAAGACATTTGAATGCAGAATTGGTTTTATGTTATTGATTTACTTCCTCTTCATGAAGCCATTTGTAGGCTAACATCAGCATTCATGCTTGTTTGAGCTTCTCAAAGAACAAACAAGTGGGCCAGAACCTAAAGAGATGATCAGCAACTGAAGGCAAAAAAGCAGAGAGGGATATTATATTAAGAAAGCTGTGCAGCAAATCCTACATAGTGTCACTGCTGAAATTGTTAAGAGAAGATGTAGGTGAAAGAATTAAGACAATGTCATGCACAAGGGCAGCTGTGTGGGCAAGAAGCCAGGCAGAGACAAAATGCAGAGCAGGCCAAATAAAGTGCAGGCAATAAGATATAGCCTCATAAATATATATACAAATAAAAATAAGCTAGTGTTGTCACCTTTTTTGATGCTCAAAACTTACGCAGGTTAATTTAAAAGGAAATGGACATACTGACAGGATTGTAGAAGTTTGGCTATTCAAAAAATAAAAACCTTCTACATACCCAGGTTATTCTGACTATTAACATCTCTTTTAACATGGCAAACTTCAGATAATTCGATGTAAAATTGTAATGGTACATGGTACATGGTAATGTGTGGTATTTGTTACATTATTATACCCTTGGCATCTTTCTTGAGAAAATCTTTCCAAAATGAGACCGCCAGATCCAACAGCCTTTTCAGATTGTGCAGCTGCATTAATGCTGATGGTTTTCCAATAAATAATTTTTTATGTTAACTTTTTCCTGGATGTGTTTTGAGAATTAGATCCTCAGAATTAGAGTAAGAGACAGGTATTTAATGACTGAAGCTTGTTTTGACAAATCACTCATTCTGTTTTGAAGGCAGAGGAAGACGATGAAGGAAGTCTTTGTGTTGATTTTCCCAACCCAGTCGTGCACTCTCCGAAGTATCTGCTTACTTTAAATGGTTTTTATGTTGGCTGTTCCTACACCCCTCTGCACTCCGTGTACTGAGTATACAGATTTCCAGTCTTCTAGTACCATCTTCTAGTACTCCTAGTAAAGTAAGTATTGATTCACTTATTTTTACAATCTATCAATGTAACACTTGATGAGGACTGAGTTCAAGCCATACTGGCATAATACTGTCCATACGTCCATATTATGCAAGCCATGGACATAATTCAGAAAAATTGAAGATTTTTTTTTTTTGACTAACAAGAGGCAAATACAGAAAAAGAGATAAAATTCAGGTCCTGAAACTATATCCTGAAGTACAGATTTTGGACATGAAGGTTTCCTGTTTTTTCCTGCAATTCTAGTCTCAAGGCTCCTGATCTGCACAATATGGGGCAAAAGTGACTCTAAAACCAGAGAGAAAATGACTATCTCTCCACCATTATTTACATTGACCTACAATAAGTATTAAAGTCTACTAATGTGCCCTTACATATACCAAAATGGCTATCCAACATGCCAGGCAATAGAAATTCATGTACAGAGAGTTTAATTATTTCCTCACAAAACGCTGCTTCCTAAATTAAATGAAATGTAGCAGATTTCAGCCATTTCTAAAGCCTTGTCTTCTACATTGAAAAAATGACAAGTTAATCTAATTAGCTGCTCAGTACTGAGACCATGTAGTGATGATTCACAAATACATGGACACTGTGTGGCTGCTTTTGTTAGACCATTTGGAAGACTAATTACTTCAGACGACCCTTTGGTTTTGTATGAATTTAGGATGAGTAGACAAACCATGGCTAGTCATCACAGATTGACTGAATTGTAGAAGAGCAATAAATTACTGCCACCAAGAATAAAAGCACCACTTATGAGGCTTGAGCTCTCAAAAATCAAGAGTCTCTAAAGGAAGACTCATCAGTGCAGCAGGAAGCAGGTTAATAGCCTCTGAGACAGGGTATGTTTTAATGGAGAGATGATGCAAAGTCTGCAAGTTCTCCACGGGCTGGTCTCGCATTTTCAGCATTTTCTATACGTATTTAAGTGCTAAAGAGCATTTTCAAACACATGCTAACCTTAACACAGACACCTGAAACAGAAAATGTGCTGTCCTTTGGTACTTGGCAAGTGGCGCAATAGGCTGAGATGTCAACATACTCTTTCAAAATTTTCAAAAATTAAATTGAAGCTGAAGCCACAAAATTCCCAAATCCAGCTCCACGAGGGGAGGAAGCTGGACAGTCCACTGTTTCTCTGTATATCTAGCATTTCATATATCTTTATATATATCTCCCTCTTTAAACTGGGGACAGGGAAAAGACCAGGAAGAGAACCACCACATATGCTTAGTAGGGCCTCCCAAAGGAGATGATGCTAAAACTTCACATGGCTGTACAGAGCTGCTTGAAGGGTTTGATCCTCCACTAGGCTTGGACCAAACCCCTGAAGACTTCAGTGATGTGACCTCAGTTCTTAAGCTGAGCACTTTACAAGCTATTATGTATGAGAATTTCACAGCATTCTCAGAATTTAAAAAAGCACAGGCATATTGGCACAGGCAAACAACAATATTGATAGAAAACGAGAAATAAGCCTTTTTTGATTTTAAATCTGAGTAGCTGTTACTGTCTGAGCAAATATTCTTAATTCTGTCAAAGATGGACACATACCTTCAATATTGTTTTTGGACGCTTTTTAAAGTAAAGTTTTGGCTTTTCAATCACAGGAAGCGGAGGAAGTTTCTTAAGTTCTTGTAGGACAGCTATTGCAGCACGTTTCTTTGAGAGTTTCTTACTGTTGCCTTCTCCTTCTGCAGTGAATTCTCCTACTGTAACTCGTGTAACAAAACTCTTCATGTGAGGAGGTCCACTTTCTTTAATCACCTTTTAAGTGAAAGTAACATTGACTCAAATCACTCTACAAGAATATACATTACTGTTTGTATCTCTGCAATGCACTTACTACTAATGTAGTTTTCCTACTAATTGAAGGCATTAGATAGATGAATTTCTGTAAAATGTGGACAAATATTAACTACAGTATCACACTTGAGGACAGAAAATTAAGGCTATTTAGATAAAGCAAATTTAATGATTATGTTCAGTGTTTCCCAGAAAATACAGCAGACCTGTTTTTTCAACAAGATTTATACAATAATACAATACACAAAAATAAGGCATATTTAAACCAAGGCTGCTGGTTTTTTTTCCTTGCAATGTGTTTCACGTACTAAAGAAATTCATTCATGAAGGTCCACTGCACTTTGGCTATTTCTTTACATAAAACATGCTCAATACTAGATTTATATGGCATCACTTCAACCCATTCATCATTTTTTTTCTATTATCATTGAAACTTAGGATGTTCATGCACAGTCCCAAACTTCTGCGTGAAAGGTGTGTATTTTTACGCTGTCCAGGCTGCAGGCAGCATGTCTGTTCTCAATTGTTAGTTTGCCAGAGAACACAACTCAGAGCAATATCCTATACGTTTGAAAGCCTGCCCCATTCTCACCTCCATGACTCTCAGTTGTCCTTCCCAACAGTACCAGAAGGAATTATCAAAAGAGCCACCACAACTCACACAAAAGCCATCAGTTCTGAAAAGATTCCTTTACTTATTCCCTTCCAAACACATCAGAAGGACACTGAAAAAAACCCATATGATGTACTTCTCCAACATAACTTAAAATAATTTGGGGAAGTAAAAAAAAAAAAAAAAAAAAAAAAGAAGAAGTTCTGAATGTACCCTCCTTTAGCTCTTTTTCTGTCTTAATTTTTACATACACACACCTCTCCTTTTAGAAGGCAGTACTGTTAGAATGTATTCACCAACAAATCACAGCACTGCAAGTGGTAAGGCAGCCATCTCTTCATGTATGCACCCTATACTGGTCTGGACAATGTCTATCAGGAATTAGAGAACTCACCTGGGAAAAGGCTCAGTTATTTTGTTTGATAGGCGGAAGCAGCTACCTAATTTAATCTTTGTTACATGTAATGTGCATAAGGAGACATTAGGGCATCTAACAGGCATCTCTTTGTATCATCTTCAAAATCAATACAAATACATATGTTTTCAGTAGACAGAATTACATCAAACCATTTGTTGAAGTGTAATGCTTGAGTGCAAGAGAATTGAGGTAAAGATACTAGGGCCTTCTTGGTGTAATAACTACATTTTTAACAGGCTGAAACCTTCAACCTTAATATTATTACAACATGTTTTGTATTAAAGTCCTTTTTATCAAGGTCATGTCCCTTGCATTATTTAGTTTTGCTATTACACTGTAATGAGGTCTCCTTAGGCTTGTATTTCTTTTTTAAGCTCTCTTTTGTGGCAACTTCACCAAGCATATACAATTACTACAGCATTTATCAATAAAAAGACACAAAATGAAAATTAACAGACAACTTTGTCTGCATTTTCCCAGAATAAGACGACATCTGTGCCAGCATGGGATTTTGCTGCTGTCGTCCAGCAGTGTTCCCACACTTAAGATCCCAGGTAATAATTTCAGAAGTGTTTTCAAGATTTCCTCACTTGAAAGGTGCCCACTAATGTTCACCACCTGAGAAGGTAGCGGTGCTTTTGAGACCCAAGCTGAGCCTCAGGAAGCTGCACTGCCTTCATCAGAGCTGGGACAATCCCAGCACCAGGTTCTCAGGCACAACTGGGCTTCATATCAGTGCTGAACACCTTCACCGCACTGCAGTGTTTCCCTCTCTGTTTTAAAGGCATATCTAAATCCATCCGTGGACATTGCTCTCCAAGTATTACAACACGTTGTCTGAAAATGTTTGCCATCATGAGATGGCTGAGTTCGAGATCCTCAGGACAGTGAGAAGAGCATGCAGCAAGCTCACTGCCCTGGACTTCAAGAGAGCAGACTTTGGCCT
>WYDI02032944.1:0-17304 GCA_009867235.2 Psittacus erithacus
GCGGGGGAGAGTTTATAAAGCTGATTTCACTTGCTAATCAATCCACGTTGGAAGATACCTGAGAAGAAAACAAACAACATACTTGAGAAATGGCAACCCAGCAATCTAGTCAAGATTTGTTAGATGAGGTAGATCCTCAAGAGTAATGCGCAGGACAACAGTCTTGTCTGCGTCCTGGAGTACATGAGACTTAGGATAAACAGGGATTTAAGGCAAAGGTTACTGAATGAGCTCAAAAGTTTTGATTCCCTTGTTGAGTTTTACTTCTCTGACTCTCACTTTAGTGATTTTTTCTGCCCAGCTATTTAAAATGCAGTGTTGTGCTGACTGTGATATCTTTTGCACAGAAGAGAAACAGAACTGTTCACTCAGGTGTAGATAGATAAAATCTCTTCACTTTGGATTTAGAACTGAATTATTCCACCCTTTGTATTTTCGTGGACATTGCAGGCTTTAAGCTAAGGAAACGGCGCATCACCAATGAGCCTACCGGAGGAACAGGAAACTGCCCTCACCTACTGGAAGCCATCCCGTGTGAAGAGCCTTCCTGCTACGACTGGAGAATCATGGGGCTGGACGAGTGCATTCCTGACAATGAGAAGCCATGTGGCCCTGGTACACAGGTTCCTGTTGTCATCTGTGTCAACAGTGATGGTAAGATGCTTTTTCCCATAGTCCACACCAACTAGAGTGAAGAGTGGTTCACAGGGATAGCAATTTTTGTTGTTCTTAGTCCTTGAGATCAAGCTGTCTGGAATAGAGAGAAATGTCCTTTGGTACTGATTAGGAAGGATAGGCCCTCTAGTTTCTCTAGGATCAAGCTTGTTCACCTACACACCATGAGTTTTCAAAGGTTCCTGAAGAGACTTTGAGAAAAGTAAATAGAAAACAGCTATTGTTTTTCAGTAGGTCAGACTTATGCCTGTGATGACTTGACTGAATTTCCTGATGTAATGCAACTAACAAAGCTGATCCTCTTGATTCCAGAGCCAAATAAAGTGTGAGTAAAGTCAGACACATTGCAGTAAGTATGGCTGGAAGAAAAATAATAATGTTTATTTAAAAGCTTGGTTTGATGTGTGTTTTAGAGTTGGTTTGACAGCCCAAGCTAACTTGCTTCTCCAAAAAGTCAAAAAAAATACCACCATTATTCAGTTATCTTCTATGAGAGAAAGCAGATTTTGCATGACATAATCATAAAAGCCAATTTTGAAAGCTGCTTGCAAAATAATCTGTGGAAGATTCATGAATTACTGTTGCAAGAATATTCTTTATTCATTAGTGGTGTTATAGTCTAAAACAGTATATAAATTAAAATAATTGTACTGACTACAGTGCAGTTGTGGTAAGAGATTTCTAACTCTATAGATGATTAAGTAAAAGAACACCTCTAATAAGTGTTTAACAGCTGCACAATATGTATTGTCATAAAATTAGTCAGAAGTAATAAGAATTTATTGTAGAGATATTTAAATCTTGACCTTTCATGCTCAAGAATTTGGGTCATAATTGAGTTTTGGGGCTTAAATTGAAAACGTTAGAGTGTAAACTGCATTTTTCTTTGTGAACCTAAGAGAACTGGCGACCATCTTTAAAGCTCAGAAAGGTATCAGCCTAGAATTACAATATTAAATCTACTGCATTTGATGTCCCTATCTCAAAACATTTCTCCTTACAATGTAATAATTTCTTGGCAACAGTTCTGAAACTATTTGACATTTTATTTGTATGCATTTTCAGATGGAAAATGGCATTTTACTCATAAATGAGAGTTTCCTAAATAATTCTGAAATTTTCTTTTTTTTTTTTTTACTTAAAAAACATAAATCTGTAAAACTAATTCTTTTTCTTTACTAGATTTTGGCTAATTTGGCTTACCTTTGGTTTTGAGGAGTGGTATTTGCTCACATGTCTAACTAAATTGTAATATAGACATTAATATTGACTATAATTTCTCGTAACCGGGATATATTTAGGACATGTGATTGAACTACTAAGCTTTGAGATATCTTTTATGGTATTTGCTTCTGCTTTGTTTCAGACTGGATCTGCTCTCTGCACTGCACTTCTGAAGGGCTTTAGGTTTTGCCAAATTTTACTTGGAAGACTTGTAATTAACATTTTTACTCCCAGTATTAATTTTTTTCTTTTTGTCTTCGTGAGTTATATGGCATTGTATATCACTGTAATTAAATGGCATTATACGTTGCCTCTATTGGCAATCTGTCGCGGAAGGAATAAGTCAGGTTTTGGCCATGTGCCAGTCAGTCTTTAAAGAGTTGTGGGCACAGTTTCAAAGAAAGGAGAAAACAACCTGCAGTTATGGTTTGTTTTGCAAAGATCCACTCACCCACAAAGATACATGTTCAATATCTTTTGACAGTACAAAAGCAATGGAGAATAACGTCACAGAATGCCTCATCTCTTCCTTGAAACCACTTCTCTTAGTAAACAGTTTTCTGTGATCTTCACCAGTAATACCAAGTAGTAATAGACGTACAGTGGTACTATACATGATACAGTAGAAACAAAGTATGAAATAAGGACCCACCAACCTTCGTTATCTCTCTGTCCAAGCTAACCCTGCTCAAGCATCTCCTTACTTTGCCTGCCAAGCACCACACACTGAAAATCCTGTAGGCAACTCCTAAATGCTCCTCTAACTCTCACACCACTACCTCTTCCCAGGCAGCTCCTATCTAGTACTTGGGCCTCCTGCATTGTCACAGGATACAAACATTTGTTGCAGGCATCCAGATTCCATTCTGCAATCAGCCCCTGAGTAGGTGAGGTTGGATCAAAGAGACTTAAGTGTATTAAAACAAAAGTGCATTTTGCCCTTGGCTTGCTTTATAAAATGAAAAAGGCTGGTGGTGTAATTTTCGGAGTAAGCATTGTACTGTAAATGTAATGCTTATGTTAGTAAGATATACCCAATACTGATGAGTATCTTTTGTTTCTCTGGATTGTTACTTGATTCTTTATGTTTAAAGCATAATTAGTTAAGATAAACCTGGCTGTTTTACTTCACAATTAGAATCAAGTAGCAGTGTTTGTGAGATTGCTCTATATAATTGGAATGAGCTTCTCTCTTCCATTTGGTGTAAAGATAAGAGTCATTACAGCCTTTTAGACAATAGCAAACAATAGATTATCCTCCCGTGTTGTTGCTGGAGGCCTATAATTGTCATTCTTTTTCCACAGTGCATTGGAGTAATCGGAATTTTCATTTGGGCTGAAAAAATATGACAGTCAGTACCCCAGGTTGTCATTGCAGAGGCTATAATGAACTTTGATGTATTTTATTACATAAATGGAACTTCAGCCTCTTACTGTGGAAAGAACTTTCTCAGAATAAATATTCTTCATCAGTCTTCCAAAGAGCTCCTTTAGGTAAAAAAACCTCCTTTTGATTGTGGAAACTGCAAGACTGAACAGAACCTGATCGGAATTCTTCCGTCATATACATTATATTAATAATTAGAGATCTGTAGCTTATGTTCCATGCTACATATGATCTTTTGGTAATGATACAATGACTTTTTTTTTTTTAAACTGAATTGTAATTTATGTATTTTTATATATGTGTAATACAAGGCATACTTGCATGCATGCACACACAGAGGTATCTATTATTAAGTGGTTTAATGCAGTTCAGGAGAGTGATTTTGCAACAGATGAATTTGCTCTATTTCTCTGTAGCTGTGGCAATCTATGAAGAATGCAATTTCAGTATTTAAAGTTTACTTCCTATAGTAGGAAAGCTGCCTACTTTAACAGACACATTAGTGCTACTCCTCTGTAAATTGGGAAAAATAATTTCTGACATAAAAATCTGTAAAATTGGCTGCTGCTGAAAATGCCTACAAAATACTGGTTCATTCATTATGGGTTTTCAGATTTTAATCTTTGTGCTGAACTCTGGAGCACAAGTGCTAGCAGTGGCTTTGGTGTTGGTGTGCTTCTGATCATCACATAGTAGGCTGAAATTACTTGCTCACTTTAAATAATAAATTTGTTTACAGCCTTTATAATATCTGGGACTCTGTACCACTGCATGTGTTACTCTGGATTAAATAGGTCTCGCTTCTGAGGGGCAAACTTCTTCCAGACCTTGTTCATGCTCTCTAATTGTTGGTTTACAGTGAGCTCCCCAGGGAGAAGGAATGGACTGTCTGCCATCTCCTGCCTCACTGCTGTGAGAGACGACTAGCCTTAGAAGAGGCAGGCACAGCAACAGCAAGGCTCTTCGTTTATATGCAAATTTCTGCAACTCTGAAGTAGCAGAATTGTTCCTGAATTGTATAGGCAGAGATGTGTCTTGGTGTAGCTGAGTGTCATGAGTTCTTTCCTGGCATCTGGACATAATGTCGGTGACACAGGTCTGGTCTTCCTGAGACTGGAGTACAAATCCATGAGTATATTGTAATGTAAAAGGGTGGGCTGTACCCTACTTGCAATACTGGGGGAAAAACAATGGGCTTAGTAGTTCATAAAAATATGTAGAAGGTGAAATAGTCTGCTTTGTTAAGACTCAGATGTAAGCATTTCAAACCAATAAGTTTAGCTACTTTGTATGGAGTGGCTCAAACACTCTACTGTCCAAAATTGAACAGTGTGTATCTCCTTCATCTGTGTTTATTCTTAGGTAGTGTGACTGACTGAAGACACCATGTGTCAGCTATATGACAGTTCTGTATGATTTAATTGCTTTACTGTTTTTCTCTAGACTTAGAAATATTTCTGAAATATTTCTTGTATTTCTTTTATTGAATTTTACTTTGCAGAAAAGCTCATAAGATCTGTTTATGTAGTTTAAATTTTCTTCTGTTTTCCATATCAACATCTCTATTTTGTTTCTTAATTTTAACTTTGTCTTCTTTGTCTTTATTGCTTCTTATGATAGGCATCTAATTAAATATATAGAGTAAACTTCAGTAAAAACCAAAGATTGGCTGGTGCAAGCATTTTCACTTAAAATATTTTGGCTGGTTTAAAAGTTTGACTCTTTCTGTCTATTTATGGTTTAAACCAAATATTTGCTAAATGAGTAGCTGCTGGTCTTCGTTAATTTTCATAATGGAAAACATTAAGAGAGTAAATGGAAGCTTTGTAGGTGTGCCCAGGTATAAAGAGTCTACTTCTTCTGCCCTTTCAATCATATGGCTGTATGCATTGAATGAAGAAACCATCAGACTGGTTGGAGTTTTTAAATGATTACTTAAAAAGAAAATGCCTACTTTGTGTCACTTTATGAGTTAGCTCTTTAGAAAGAATGAAGAGGCAGATTCAAATTCAAATTACACTGAGTTATTGAGTTAAATCTGTAACAGAACCCAGATCAAAATCTGGCCAGTGCTCAGCTGTCAATTAGTAGAAAAATACTGTAGCTAGTGACAGTTTCTTTCAGCACATACTGCCTTGTGCTTACAGGAACTTCGTTATATGGGCATTAGTCATCATTTCCCAATATTAATTTCCTAGCTAATGTCATTACAGAATTGATTTGAACTGTTCTTTTCTGCCTGACAGCTTTTTGGCTGACCATCTGAGGCATTTAAATCAAATGTAATACTCATACTTTGTTCTTCACTGTAAACACATGGGATATGAAATTTATAATCTGGTCCTTTCTTTAATTTGTCTGGTTACCTTAAGACTATTGAATTTTTTTATTGGATATTTGTTATATGTAAGAATTTGCTAGAGGGTAAAACAGTCATTTTAAAGGACCTTAAATCTGATCTTCTCAGACCATTAGGTTTCAGAGCATTGAATTTTTAAGGCATTTCTTTTTGATAAGATTTGCTTTATTTGGTATAAAGGGATATATGGAAAAATTAGTGCACACGACTGCTTAAATTATACCATCTCAGTTCTCAGGAAGTTTGATAATCCTGTCAATAAAAGGTCATATTTAATATGTCATACAAATTCCTTTATGTCTCTCATCTTGACAAATAGGAAAATTAACATATCCCTATTAAGTTCCCTGTAAGAATAGATGCATTTAGTGTTTGCATAACTTGCTTATGGGAAGACTTAAATGCATCACTTGCTTTGTCAATGTTTTTAATAATTGGCCTAGACTGTGATGTGATGATTTAAATTAAAGGGATAAGTAAAACAAAACCAGAGTTTAATCTGCATAGTCCAATAAACTATATATAGTAACTTAGAGCAATAGACCATTGTTTCAAATTTCTCATATATTTTTGCAAGACAGAGTTGCACTTGATACGGACAATGCCTACCGAGACATTAATGTTCATTACAAATATAATTAAGTTAAAAATAGGTGGGCCAACATAATTACTAAAATCTTTTTTCGTGTATCATCGATCATAATTTGACTGTCTAATCAGATGGGTTTACTGGCCTTTGACATGTTACTTCTAAAATGCACTGTAATATCCTTGCAGCGAAGCAGTACTGATGTATTTAAAATTTACTGGACATGTAGGAATAGAAGTTGCCATAGTGGAAAGCACAGATATTTTGGAACTATACCACAGAGAGTGCAATTACATGTTTCATATGATGCATGCTTTTGGTTTTGATGGTATAACCAAATGAAAAAGTAGGATGTTGCAAGAACTGCTTGTAATAGCAGTGGGTGAATTAGGAGAGGGGGATTTTGATGCATAAATTTTGGGTTACATAGCAGACTGCAAAGCAGGAACCCAATCTTGATGAAACCCAAAGCTTCATTAATAGTAGTAATGCAGAGAAGGATCATCTGTGTCATTTTGCAATTCTTGTAACTCCTGTGCACTGTACAAGCACAGTCTCTGCTGAATACTTAACAAAATTCATTCTTAAGAGTAAAACATACTTAGCCACAATGATTACTCCAAATCAGAGCAAACATCTGAGGATCCCAGTCTCTCTGGTGTTCCCAGTGATCTGTTTGAGATCTTGGAGCATTGGTAGCTTTTGTCAAGGTTTCAGCTATGTAGAATCACAAACCCATTGCAGAGGGAAAGGAATAGATTTGTGAAAAGAGGGATGCAAGGATAAGGTAAAAAAAGGGATGGAAGGCAAGAAGGAAAACTGGTACTGACCAAGCAATGAGGTTAAGAGCTGAGGAAGGGTAGGATTTGACCCTGCTTTCCTCCAGGACAGTTTACTGAGATCAAGTAAGGAATCTGAAGTTATGAAATGTCTCTACATGGCCAGGATTAGGAATGAAACTAGGGGCAGCGATTCAGTCTAGTGATGATCAGCCCAAGGAAGGATTTGACAAGCAGCTGGAGAGAACTTGGCAGTGCTGGTTGAAAGGGACAGTGATGTGACAGACTGGGATTAATGACTGGAGAAAATATGGCTGAATAAGAAGCCACAGAAGGGAAAGAGAGAAGGAAATTCATCACCTCTAGAGCTGGGAAAGCAGCTTGTTACAGTCTGCTCCTGCTTTTGTTCCTGAGATTACTGGCAGAGCAGTAAGTGTCCATAGTCAGTGTAATACTCATTTCAAAAGTACTATTTTTGATTTGGCTTGTGTTTTAAACTAGAAATTTGGAAAGAAATATGATGTCAAAATTAAGTATTTTAGGCTGCAAAGCTAAGCCCTCAAACATTAGGAAGTTAAGGTTGTTTGCTGAGGCCTTATCTGAATGGAAGTCTTTAATTATTTATTTGTGCCTACATGACATTTTCCCCACAGAACCTGCTCCTCATTTGTGAAACGGATATATCTCCTCTGGGGATAAAGTGGGAATTTTGTAGTAATGAATGCTTTGTCTTTCAGACAACTAGCCTTTGTTGTCTCATTCTTCAGGTTTTAGTGGTGCTCTGCTTTTTTTCAGCATCAGCAAAATTTAAATAATACTGACCTGTCACATCTTGAGTATTCTGAAAATAAATTTGTTAGTTGGTGTCTGATAGCCATGACAGAAAGATCTTAGAAAGATTGCCAGTTCTGGTTTAGTAACACTTTTAATTAATATGTGGTAAATAAAACATAAGCTCATGCCTACCCAAAGAGAATAAAATTAAAAATACCAAATAGCTACTCATTAAGGAGTTTCCTGTGTATGAACTGAAGGAGGAAGGGACCTAGTGGAAAAATAATAAGCATGTGATTATGCAATTTAAAAAAATGCATTATGCAAAGGCAACTTTAAGTCTGGCATTTACTACTGTTTGGTTTCTTGACATAATTTTTGGGGTAATTTATGGATTAGCAAAGTAAATCTTGCCATAGGAATTTTCAGATGTTTGGTTTTAATTTTACTGAGTTGAGACATCCTTTGTTGGTACTGGTATTATTTTATAAATAGCAAAGTGCTGCATTAGTGTTCTTCAGATCATAGAATAGTTAGGGTTGGAAAGGACCTTAAGATCATCAAGTTCCAGCCCTCCTGCCATGGGCAGGGACACCTCCCACGAAACCATGTTGCCCAAGGCTCTGTCCAGCCTGGCCTTGAACAGTGCCAGGGAGGGAGCATTCTCCACTTCCTTGGGCAACCCATTCCAGTGCCTCACCGCCCTCACAGGAAAGAACTTACTTATATCTAACGAGACCTTCCCCTATTTAAGTTTAAACCCATTACCTCTTGTTCTAATTACAATTCCTAATGAAGAGTCCCTCCCAGCATCCTTGTAGGCCCCCGTCAGATATTGGAAGGCTGCTATGAGGTCTCCACGCAGCCTTTTCTTCTCCAACTGCTGAACAGCCAAGATTTGCTCAGCCTGTCTTTGTATGGGAGGTGCTCAAGCCCCTAATCATTCTCATGGCCCTCCTCTGGACTTGCTCCAACAGTTCCATGTCCTTTATATGTTGAGGACACCAGAACCACACACAGTACTCCAGGTGGGGTCTCACAAAAGCAAAATAGAGAGGGAAGATGACCTCCTTTGACCTGTTGGTCATGCTCCCTTTGATGCAGCCCAGGATATGATTAAAAAAGATAAAAAATTAAAAGATATTAAATAGAAACTACATCAAATCTCTTTTTCTGAATCTCTTGTTTTGGTCTGTCTTTAAGAGTGGTATAAGAAGAATAATACTAGCTAGAAACATCTTAAATCTTGTGGGAGGCTTCTAGAAAACCAGTGATGCCTACTAGTAGGAGATAGTCTTACTTCCAGGGTACAGCTGGTTTCTCTTGAGTACTTGCAAATCTGCAGTGAAATCGTTCAGATTTCTGTGACTTTAAGGCCTTAGTTTGTATAACTTGTTAACAAAATAGAAAAGTTCTTATGTCCCTATACTTGGAGATGTGTTCCTGCTAATTTTGATTTTGTTGTGTGCTGTTACTGTATTTCCTTAATTTAGCATAGGTTTATAAGGTGCAGTGGTATTTACTGCTGGTTGCTTTCCTGAGATCTCTTTCTCTGAATCCATATACTGAGAGGCCAGGAAAAAGGAAAAGTCAGAAGGATGGGTTAGTTTTAGTCTTCCAGAGAGGAGTCAGTTATGAAAATGTTTCCAAAGAGAGGGTTAATTCACAGTCTGAGCTCCATAAAGGTATGCTATGCTGTCCACTTGTAATGATGAGGAGATATTCATTGTAAGATAGATGAAAAGATGTTCTCTGAAGACTGCATTTTATCTGCCAGTAGTAGGACATAGACAGAAACATCCATGAAATTAATTATGAAACCATTTCTCAGAAATGTGTAAACATGACAGTGGCAGTGATCTCTTATATACCTCTTGGGTCCTGTGTTTTAACTGTGATTGAACTGAACTGTCAGATTAGATATAGAGTGACAACTCTTTACGAGCTGCACCTGGATGAATAATGCAAAGAAAATGTTTGCAATCATCTTTTACTATATAAAATACTTTTTCTGAGTCTCTTAAAACCCCTGTTGAGTTACAGGTGTATTTGTGTGGCAAGAGGCATCACATATCATTTATGAATGCACAGTTGTAAATTTGCTGTAAATTTATTGTATAGTTCTACAGTATTAGATAATTGACAAACTGAAAAATTCATCCAGTATTCTGTCAGCTGCATGCCATTAATCATTCTCTTCAGCTGTGTGTTGTGCTCTTTCATCGGAAAATACTTGGTGAGGAAACTGCAGTGCTGGAGTATTTATGAATTAATTTATGAATTAAGTTATAATGCAACTTCGTGAACTTACAAGCTTTCATTTATAAATTATCCTCCGAACTTCACATTTATGCAGCAAATTAGAAGCCTGAAGTTCACAAGGGCTGATACTTAGTGTTTCTTGAAAGCCAGGCCATTTAAAGTAGTTGTCTAAAATATGCATATAACTATCTCAGTGTAGGGAATCATTGAGAAGATTGACTGTGGTGAGTCCTGTCATTCTACTGACATTAGTGGAGCTGTCAGATCATTTTCATGCTACTGTTTTTGTAGTCTTGAATATTATTTCTTTTTTATGCTTCTATTCCAAACTCATACCCCTGAATGGTAATCTAGTTCAGATCAGCACATCAGAATTATGATTTATAATCAAAGTGGTTTGAAATCATTGACATTCCATTGCTCTTCCAGGACTACTACTCCAATTGATTTTGAGCTTTTTGGAGAGGAGAGGGAAATGCCTAAAATAGTAGTTCCAGTAGAGTGCCTGTGAAACCTTTTTAAAGGCTACAAGACTCTGTCCTTATCAATTAAAAAACTAAATGAGACTACTCAGTAGTGAAAAGTAATAAAATATTTGGGTTTTTTCCTAAATAAACAAAAAGACATATTGCAATGCTAAAATAGAAACATGTTTTATTTCAGATCCAGGTATTCAAGTCCTACCATTACCAATATTCAAAATAGCTACCAGTATTTCTAAAGTCTGCCAAAGGAATTTTCATTGTTAAATGCAATAGGGTTTCTGTAACATTTTACAGACAAATGGAGAAAGCTGGGATTTTGTTTCTGGGTTTTGTTCTTTTCCTTTGAAATCATACTTTTATAGCTTTTTGTCACTATGTGAATTGTGGCTTAATTGGGAAATGTTTATGAGAATGTCCTGTTGATCTTGGGATCAATTTTATCTTTTTAAGGTGAATTGCTGCTTTTTGCCAAGTGTTCTTAGAAATATGCGGTGAATTTTCAAGTGATCTCATCCTCCAGATTCTCACTGTGTTGTCATGTTTTCTTATAGCTCCATCAGCACTTTTTCCCTTCTTTCCCCATTCTGTTTAAAATGGCCTATTGGTCTGACATATCGATCCCACTTGGTCCCATGACTAATATTGATTTTATTCTCAATGGGACCATAGTCTGTCATCAAACTTACTTTTTCTTTCATATCAAGATGATGTTTGATTGGCTTATTTGACGCTATAAGGCAACTGCGCTTGGTTATGATCAATACGCTTGTATTCTCTGTTCCTTATCATTCTCAGTAAGACTACATTAGCAAATGAACCATGAAAGTGTTTCAACTACCTGTCAAGCAGCAGGAAAATCTTACCCCTGTTGTTAAGCAATGTGTAGGTACTCTGCTGGGCTCTTTATTAGAAACATTGGAATACCATTGCTCTGGTACAAGTTTACTATGGCATAAAGATCATGTTTCAGTTTTTGTTTACTTTGGATTCTCTGCATGGAGCCACTTAGGAAAGTTGATCCAAGTTAATTTAAAAAATAATATTAGTTAAACTATATTAAATGTGTACATGAATCCTCTTATTCAGAATTACAGTGACCTTAATTCTATTTGTTAAGAATTTTCTCTTTCATTCTGAACAAGGATAGCTATACAAAATGTTAATACAGTTTAACTAATCTCCTTCAGAGCCCCATTTTAATTAATTTGGATTAATTCTTCAGTATTCCTATAAAGATCTGCCTTTTCAGTAATACGTTATCACTAATAGTTCAGATACAGCCTCTTTCATGCTGGTAAATATTCAGTGGTATCAGAAGTAGTAAAAATTCAAAGAGGGTTTCATCTGCAGGAAGAGTTTTCCATTAGTCTTTGATGCATAATACAAAATATGTACTCAGTAACTTACAGAGTTTTGTCAGAGGTAAAAAGGCTGTTACTTTATAAGCCATAGCTAGTGCTGTAAGACACTCAGTGTGCCTCTGTGTGTAATTATGTATGTGTGTGTGTATATATATATTTTTAACTGGGAGCTTTGCAGGTAGACAAGTGGCTGCTCTATGCTTGGGGGAACTGGTTGTGTTCAAAGTGGCTGTGGCTGGCATCACCACTACCACTTACAAAATTATGTAAATAAATACAGAGAGAATTCCATATTTTCTGGGTGAAATGTGTGTAACTAAGTTTTTTCAGCCTGAGTAAATCTAGCAAAGAATAGTGAAAAATAAGAGAAGGGATAAAGAAATAAAAGTGTGAAAGTGGATACCACAAAATATTCTTGTTAAGATGAAAATGAGAGCAGAACAATTTCTTTCAATATTCTCATTCTTAGCAAGTAAAAGAATTCAAGCATAAATAAGAAATTTGCACTTTAATGGAAAATAAGTAAATTTAGTGGAGTTTCTTTTTCCCAGTACTTTAGGTTTCTGTATGTTTCTGAGTTAACATAGTCATATAATACTTTTTTTCATACATTATTTTTTTTTTTATTCTGGTGAGACGACACTGCATTTACCTTGAAAAAATATTTGGATAAAGAAATACTATTTCTTTCCCTGTTTTTATTTCCCTTCATCAAATTTAGACTGTACGTGACTGTAATCCTGATATATGGCTCTAATATAAATGGAGGTACATAAATTCTTCTATTACCAGACATGAAAATGGGATTACTGGAAGCATTAATATCGTATCTGACAGTGTGAATTCATTATTCTTAAACAGTTAGCATCCAAAGAATGTCCAAAGATGTTTCCCATCTAGAGCAGTTTTTACAGGAAATATATGTCTTTATAATATGTTCTTAATTTTTGGTACAAAGTTGTCCCTTTATTCCTGTCATTCTTTCATAGTAAGGAGTGTTACTTCATAACAGATTTGATTATTCCTATAACTGGTTTGTATATGGCACAAAGCCTTGCCTTCGCCTAATGTGTTAAGGAATACTGAACTGGATCTGTTAGCAGTGTCTGGCTTTTCTTGAAGTTTGTGAGATTGAAACTTTGGATGTGCGTAAGGGCAGGAAAGAAGCTTTGGAGCCTGAACTGTCTTATCTCTGTAGCAGAATGCCTTTCACATCTTCTAGTTTTCATATAAACCACTCACAAAAGGTTACATGCTCCTGCATTCTTTCTACATAGCTGTAACACGCTGTGTTGTGGGGAAGGTTAACAAACACGTGCTACTCTTTAACTCTTTAAGCTGTAGCTCAGGTGTAGTAGTAGCGCTTAATAGTTCGGTTACAGAGAAGGAGCAGAAGTGCCCAGGTACTATTGTTGAAATTAGATTTCCGCATGAATATAGGAATTCCTGAAGCCACTGTCTCCCTATTCATCAAATTCTTTTTCCCATAAGGTGAATATGTGAGGAAAATTGCACAGTCATCAACAAGAAGTTATTGCTTGTGAAATATGGTTTCATCTTTTTAAGAAATAGAAAATCTTAGAAAAATCAATACTTTTTTCTAAAATGTGTTGACATGTCTTTGATTTGTGAAACACTTGATATGGAGCGTTTCTAAGCTCCAGCTGTTTTCCTTTTGTATAATATTATTTACTGCCATTATCAGAAATTTTTCATAGCAAATGTTTGCTTTTTTTAAAAAAAAAAGAAAAGACAAACCCACATTTTAAAATTGAGGATTATATTTTAAAAGGTATTTGTATCTTCCATTAGTGAAAGACGGAGTAGTAAGTGGCCTTTTCTGCATATAATCGGTTTGTGCATGCAGTCGTGGTAAATCTGTAAATAAAATGAAGGCATATGTGATTGTGTTAGCCAAGTTTCTCATTAAAAAAAAAAATCCATCCATGTTTATAAGGTTCATGATGTTTTTTGAATAAGTGTCTAAAGTATAATGTTTATAATTTTTCTTTTAGTAAGGAATAAACTGTATGATGTTACGTTGAAGCCAAACCACTATAAATGTTCACATGCAAATCACCAAATCAGACAGTTTACAATCCTGCAATGTTTTCATATCATTAAACTATTAGATCAACTTTCATTTTTGCATAATGAACAGATGTGAGAAAATGGTGTATTTGTCTTCATTGAAATCGGTGCCATTTCTACTTAGGCTTCTTAGAAGAGAATGACTTCACGAATATTAACTATCAACTAATTAAGATGTACTTAATTAAATGCAAATGCTACTTAGCAGAAGCAATTGCGAGAAAGGCATGTGATTAGGGAATTAGCAGCCATTTTAGCACTTGGAGCTACCAGCTAGGTACCTCAGCAATAGAAATGAGTGCAAACACTTCATTTGATGAGAATACAAGGGAAAAATGCGCCATCTTTTCACATGGTGTTTGTTGAAAAACTTCGGAGCCAATGAAGTAGACTATATTGAGAATATAAATTGTAGTTTAGTGTAGTTTGATGTTGTTCAATATCTAAGGAGATTAAAAATTAAACAAATTGTTGAGATTTTATCAGCCTACCTCATGCAGAGAGATTTTTTGTCATTGTGATCAGCTTCATCTTTGGAGCAGATATGAATAAGCACTATCAAGATGTTATGAAGGCCTCTGGGATTAAGTTTCTTAATGTCTATCAAAGTAAGAGTTAGATATAAGTATTGAACTGATTTAAGAGCAAATAGTGGTCTGTCAATCAGGTGCTGTTACATGTGTTGCTTTTTTTCCTTCCAAATACTCTTTAAGATTGCTAAGATCTTTGATAACTGATTATGGTAAATGATGAATTGCCTGTAAATATTATTGTTTCCCCTTTCTGTGGAAACCTTTATTAGGTTTTCAGAGATAAACTTCTAAATTCGCCCTACAGAAAAATCTGGGTCAGCCTCTCGCAGTTGTGTATGCATTTTAATTAGAGACATGTGCTGTGAGAAAGCTTTCATCAGAGAGTTACTCTTGTATTAGAAAAAGCCCCACAACTAAACAGCAAAAAATTAGAATTTCCTTCCCCCCTCTAAGAAAAATAAATACAGTCAGTCATGGTGTGGGACTGAATTTCCAGTCAGCAGGTCTGATAAAGTTGAAATAAGATAAAGAGGTTTGACAAGACAGATTACAAGTGCCTGATTATGCAAAAGGGCAGAAATGGAATGAAAGTATCATGGGCCTCCACTTTTTCATACGCATAGTTCACAGCATATGGTAGTTGTCTGTCTCTTCTGATCACTGATAAAATAAAAATCCACAGTACTGCTGCAGCACTGTGGTTTGGAAGGAAAAGTTAATTTACTGTGATGGTCCATGGTAGGTAGGCAGGCAGGATTTTTCCTTTTGTGGTAAGCTTTGGGGGCTGGTAACTGCTTAGAGATTTGAAAGAAATGCAATAACAGTATTAGAAATTAAAGGATAATGTTGGTTTAGCCTGGTGGTGGATTGCTGTCTGCTTTAGCACATATAATGTATGTATCTGAAAAATGTATGATGATTTTTTTTGTAAATTTATAGCTTTCCTGTAATGTGAAGAATTTCCCATTTTGCATTAGGCTAATCAACCAGTGTGTAGACAGGGTTATTACAGGTGACAGCCTAGCATAGAACTTCAAATTTGGATGAGTTTGTAAGTTTTCTCTTATTTTAGTGGATTTCTTGAAGTTGGGGTTTTCTGTAATTTCTTTAGAGTGATGACAGCTGAACTCATTAGTGCTTTTTCTATACTCTTACAGTCTAGTCATGACGTTCTGGAAACTTTGAGGCAATTAGGCTTTAGACTGATACTTTCTAGCTTATTTTCTTCTCGGCGTTATAATTGAAACTGACACTTAGCCACTTCAGAATTGTAAGAAATTGTAAGAAAATGTAAAGACTGACAATGGAGTCAGAATAAGGACACGTATAGGTCCTCATGTGGAAAGAATGTGTATGGGAAACTGCATGGGAATTCAAGAAAAAAGATCGGTCTTGTGTACCATTTCATTTACAACCCATACAGGAGGCTGTGCAGTACTTTCCTGTTAATTTTTTTTTCTACACAGGGAAGGAAGGAAACTGTAAACGTAACCATCACAGCTCACAGATTTTGACATCATGTGAACTAACTGCATTTTTCTTCCTGCAGCCTCCATGCTTAGATGCATTATGGAAGGCAGCTGAATAATAATAACTGAGCATTTAGGCTCGGTTGCTGTCATTACTTCTTTTATGAACTTTAAAATACAACTGCAGAATTTGTTTTACCACTGTGGGATATTCCTGCTTTTTACCGATTACACAAGCATTTGAAAAATAACATTTGATATTAATGTTCAAAGAGCTCTCTTGATTTGATCCCATTCATTGTGATTTTATCATCAATTTTTCACTTAGTTTTTATCAGGTCACAGTTCAGCCTTTCAGATACTGTTGCAAGGTAAAGGACTGAGACCAAGTTGCCTTATTGTGTAGGACTCCAGCAGCATTTTTATTTTATGTTGATTTTTTGTTGTTCTCTGTGCTTCATTGAGTCTTGCAGTGATTTTGCTGTTCAGTTTAAGGCTTTTAAAAAAATTTGCCCTCTGTTAAGCACTTGCCTTTCCATTTACCACAGGTCAGAATTTGACAGCAATTTTTTACTGTGCACTGAAGCATGTATCATATTAAAAGATGCACAATAAGCAAGAGGGTTTCCTTACCGTGTCTCTAGTGATACCAGCACACGGAATGCCTCCCGTTGGAAAGATCTTAAAGATTTTACAAGGAACTTAAATATCAGACACGTTTTACAGATGAATAAACAAAACCACAAAGGAGCGAGGTGATTCAACTACGTTAAACACAGAATGTAGGTCTTCTGTGGTCTAGCAGAAACTTTATCATCTAGACACAATTATTGCAGATACCATATGTACATTCTATACTAATGATACAAATTTGTAAAAATCCTAGCAAAAGTTTAAAAAGTTCCTGACATTTAAATCCTTGAAAAAGAGAACTTCTTTTGCCTCTTGCCCTGTCTACATTCAGTCACTCCCTTTACTGCAGTTTGGAGAATTTAGCCCAAAGTGTGTATCTGTTGTGTGAGGGAAATATCATTCAGCTAGATAGGCAGTGTTTCTGAATATGGACAGTTGCTAGGTTCCAGATTTCAATGTATATTTCAATGTATAAATGTATATCTATGAAGTTAAAATAAAATCATAGCATAATAAAATCATTTGAGTTGGAAGTGACCTTAATGATCATCTAGTTTAAACATCCCGCTGCCCCCCCCCCCCCCCCCCCCCCCCGGCCCCGGCCCCCGCCCCCCCCCAAACACCCCCCAAACCCCTCCCCCCCGCTTCTTTTTTCTTCTCCGCGGTGGGGGGTGTTTTGGTGG